>OY735198.1:43578276-43585776 GCA_963457665.1 Thysanoteuthis rhombus
GCGCGGGTTTCATGGTTCTCAGTCTTAGCGTCAATCTTTTGGTTAGGTTCCTCGTTTCTACTCCTTATGTGACTATCGGTATGATAAATTAGTAATATACCCTTCTTTTTAGGACCAAGCAGATTTTCATATCTTTGAAAGTCGAGCTTGCTCTAGCAGAAGCTTGCCAACCTTATGTGGTTCTTTGTTTTATTTCTTCTTCTTTTAATGACTTCACAGAGACTGGCTGCCCTAGGTATATGTAGTGGTCGACTTTCTCCAGCTCTGCATTTTCGATTTAGATCACTGTGTTTCTGTCCACAACATCACGATATAAAAACTGGAACGAGAATTCATTGTTAGAATTTATATTCATAGTTATTATTTCATTGTTATGTAAACAAATTCATTGTTATAAACATCTTTGAATTAATCAAAAAAATATGAAATCAATATGAATTTTCAATTCATTTCAAATTAAGTGTTTGGAACCGTCTGACTGTGATAACAGTGACCATTTTTTTTCATCTGTGTTTATAATGAACAATTTCAAATGTACGAACGTATGTATGTATGAGCGTAAGTATGTTAGCATATATGTATGTACGCGCAAGTATGTATGTATGTATGTGTGTATGTATGTATGTATGTATGTTTGTATGTATGTATGTATTGGTGCCACCACATTTGTAATAAAAACTGATGTAAGCTTTGATGTAGTACACTATGATGATTAAACTGAACTAATTTTGAAATGGAGACAATATCAAAGACTAATTCTTTGCATGACCCCTCTGCCACCATCACCACTATCAAATAATGTCGGCGGCAGACATTTATTTATTTATTTAGTTATTTATTATTCATTCAACTATCTATTTATTCATTAATTCTTTCTTTTTTTCTATCTTTCTTTCTTTCTTTCTTTCTTTCTAATTAAATTTAGCTTTTTTCCCTGCAAGTGAAGGAAGGATAGAACCCAATAATTTCTCCCCATATCTCCCTCCGTATTTCTTTCATGTTTCTCTTTCACACTCTCTCTCTCCTTCTCTCTTTCTCTCTCTCTTCCTCTCTCTTTCTGTCTCTCTCTTTCACGCTCTTTCTGTCTCTCTCTTTCACTCTCTTTCTGACTCTCTCTGACTCTCTCTCTTTTGTCTCGCAGTCACATATTTTTTTATTTTCGATAAAACTGATACTTTGTTCCCTCTGAAATCGATATAATTTTCAAATGATGATAATTGATAAAATTTGATTGATAATAGTAATCAATCGAACGAATCACTGATCCGAAATAATTAAACAAACATTTTTTTCTTTGTTTTGATAGAAATCCTACGATAAATACCATGACAAATAGGTATAATTATCATCTGAAACTACAGGCTTCACAAAGTATTTACAGTCACTAACAGACTGTCGATCAGATCTGACCACAAAGTAATATCGGTTCCATCAGTTTTGGAGTGAGTCTAGCTGGATGGCTAACAATCTTTATATCTATGTGTTGGGCGTATAGGCAGCATCATTGGGTTTGAAGGTCTCAAAATGTTTGCATTCACTCCAAATCATGTTTAAAAAGAAAAAATTCCTTTCAAAAATGATACGTCAAAATATGCTTTTAGTTGGGGGTTTAATTTACAATCCAAGTATATGCTAAGATGATTCCTTAGTCAGATACTGGCAGTGTACATTTTTAGAAAAATTCCAATTTTTTATTGATCATCGCTGAACTGAAGGCAAGGAAGTAACAAATATTCATAGATCGTCCTTTATTTCTCCGTTTTTCATTGATTCAAAGCAACAAAATGGTTTCTATTGACTGAATACCCAGACCTGTTAGCTTCTTCAATTTATGTTTCGAAGAAAAGAAAATGATAATTCAACAGATCATTCATTCTGTATATCTCGTATTCTGCTTGTCTTCATCATTACCATTATCTTCCGAAAATTACTCTTTTCTTTTCTATTACTCCCCTTTCATCGGGAAAATCAAGTCTTCATCTTATTTGTCCCTTTTCTTCAATTCACCCTAGTCACCCACTCTTCTAATTCATTCTCCATCAATCTTTATGTTACATCATTCACACTTCCCTGCCAGTTTCCAGAGCCCTTCGACATTTTCTTCCAGATTCAAGAACATCAAAGCCTCCAGCCTCCACGTATCACTCTGAAGTATTTCTTGATTAGAAAGCCGATTGGATCGCTTTGCCAAATCAACTGATTATAAAGCTGCACCTTTAATTTGTGAGCGTTGGAAAATGGCGCCGCCGTCGGCCAACCAATCGGCAAAAGCCACGTCGCAGTGAGGTGCACTATTTCTAATGAATCCCATTGTTTGAGAAATATTCCCAAATTATAGAGAAAATAGCATCGCAAAAATGGAAAAAGGAATCTGTGGACAAAATGACGAGTTTGCTGACAGAAAAGGAGTTCTTCCAACTCATCTCAGAGAGAATGCATCAATTTTTGAACAGCGCAATCAAGCATAACTCTATATCTCTGACCTCATACTCTGAAACACACGTGTAATACACATCCAATATATATATATATATATATATATATATATATATATATATATATATATATATATATATATATATTCAAATTTGACCAGAGACCATTTTTTTTTTTAAAGTTGGTTAACTTTTTTGCTTATGTTCAAAGAAGAACAAAATGTTTGCAAACATATTTCTGGCCATCACCGAGATCAAGGGTTGAAAACTTCGAAATCTAACACTTTGTTTCTTTTGTAGTTTTTTTTCAATTTTTAATCACTTTTAAATTTGGCATGATAAATTTCGTCATTTGTGTGTTAGGGTGACGTTATATACGAGGTGATATACAAGACAACTTTTTCACAGGGCTAAACATATCTGTTAGTTCATAAAACATTTAAAATCGTAGTTCTCAAATAAAGACGTTCAGTTTTTGGTTTCCTGATTTTATAAGGGCTTCGAGAATCAGAATCCCTTGATATTTGATTACATTTCCATTGCATACGCTTAATGTTTATGATCATCGGGCATACAGAAGAAATATCAATGCCGATGTTCAATAACATGAGCACAAATGGCTTATTGATCAGACGAATGGAAAGTTATACGACGGGATCAAGAATTAGATTTACATTAGACATACAAATTAGATATTCATGCTCCATAGAGAACGCAATCCCCTAAATGGCGAGACAATTTATAGATGACATTAGTATTATTCAATGGGCGTTGTTTTTGACACAGGCACTATTATTAATGATAAGATTAGATGTTTTAAAGACAAATCTATCTAGCTTAAAATTGTCTTGTATACAAACGAAGGCATTTCAGAACAAATCATCGATTTTCTAAGGAACACAGAAATTTAGAATTGAATACCGAAGTTGAGATACATGTTTTTCTTATTTTTTTTCGTTCCCAGAGGTCTGTTGAAGATAAAGTAATGGACAGTCAGTCAGTTAACCAGATATTTTTTTCCAAGTAGTATAATGTGTCAACATGGATTTTAAGACGATTTTTATCTTAACACATTTCGTATAATGACCTACTCAATTCTGATAAGCCAGTGATATTCTTAGCCGAATGGTTCGGGCTGTCAAAACAGAATTTGTTTAACTTTAGAGTTGAGTGCTGAGTTTACGCTTCATTTGAATCGTTGATCGGGGATAGAATGAAAGGTCGAGGAAATGGTCGGGTATATTTGTCAGTCAAACAAGCTCATTTCTTATGACTACCACCGACTGCACGAAAGGACGGCACGCCCCGAGTGGGATCTTCCTCGTTCTGGTTTCTCCTACTTCCAATAATTAAGTGATCACTCCTTTTTTTTTTGTTTCCGATTAAAGCCATACATGAATCGTCTCTGCACATTTACAACAATGACAACAATGACAACAAGCTACGATTTTGAGCATATTGAAATGCTTCTTTCTGTAGTTATAACATTTCTGCATTTCTCTCGTCTAGCAGGAATTCTTCGGACAAGGATCTTTATCTTTTTGGACCTGTTTTACGTTTTGACTGAAATGGTATCCGATCTACTTGAATATTGTCTGACGTTATGGGTTAACATCAACATTGCATCATGATATTTTGCACAGGTATCGTAATCTTTCTGGTCGTGACCATTCTTTGTCAGGTGATGACTTCTTGGATCTTCCTGGATGTTGTTCCTACGGAGAATTTCCAGCATTTTCAGGGTTAATCAAAATTCATATTTGTTGTTTAAATCACTGCCTTATCAGCCACCTACAATTGTTTGAGCTTCTAAGGTAAAGCATATCCACTATTTCCAAATAATTCTAATTAGTATTCTAATTTTTGTTTGTGATATTACTGCCAATATGTTCGTCAACCTTACTCAATTGCATTTTTGCACGTCCTTTGTAGACTCTGATTTAAGAATCTGTTTATCCTAGGAAAGATATGTGAGAACAGTAACAGGTCCTGCTCGAATATTTCAGCTCCACCGTATATCTGCAGAAGGCCAAAGAACACATATTGACATCCTTTAGATATTAGATACTTCAACAAAAGATAAAGATACAAGATTGATTTATTCTTTCTATGCCATGGTATAGCCAGTGTCTAATCAAAGTCAGTACTAGACAAAAATTTTAATCATTTATTTGGCAAATTAAAATACCTAGGAAGTTTCATTCAAAATAATCCTCTTAGATACATTAGTAAATCAATATTTTATACGTCCCTCTCTGATAGATTTATTTTTCAATTTCTATGTCATAGCAGATTTTATACTTGTGGTATGTGCCTATATGATTTTTACCGACTTTATCTCAGAACAACATATAGCCAGGTGAGGGAAATGAAAATAAGATTGTGTTACACCAATTTTCCAAGTGCTTATAAAAGTAACATTTGAAACCCTGCCTAGTACCTGGACTTGTTAGTGCTGGTGGAAACATGCGTTATTGTCATAGCTGCAAGGCAAGGCCGTAAGCCACATCAGGTATTGTTTGCTTTTTGTTCGTATATCTTCCTGTATTCACGCAACCCAGCCTCTATTTTTCTTATCAATAGCCAGAGAGAATACGTCTTCATATTAGAACGAAATGAAGGGGGAGAACAGAAATAGAAAGAAAATAATTAGAAGCAAAGGAAGGAAAAACAAAGATAAAGTGTTCTAAAAACTATTTACAGAAAAAAATTGTGTGTATTTCACCAGAGGCCCTGAGAAAAAAAAAGCTATCAAGAGAGAGGCAACACGTGTGCATGCATGATCTAATCGACCTTGGGAGCGAGCAGTGAAATGCGTTTTTGTTTTTGTCTTTTTGGGTTTTGTTTTGTTTTTTTTTTGCAATTACCTGGGTTGGGGGGGGTTATTACATGTAGCTGGAAACTCTCTGGCTATAGACGTGTTACTGTGTCTACCGGAGCTTGTAAGGAATTTGTGAGGTGATTGCGTCAAAAGCAGGCAATGGATGACATCAAGAAGGATGCTAGAATATAAATGTTAATGTAATAATCATTTTCAGCATCTAATTCCCAATACTTTTGAGCAACACTTTGAGTTGGCGAATAGTTGTTAAGCTTGTGGTATAGGCTATTATTTTTGTCGTTGGAGCGATTCCTCTGTTGTCTTGTGCCAAACTTATGTCACTTTATATAAACACTCCGCACACACACACACACACACACACACATACATATATATATATATATATATATATATATATATATATATATATACATATATATCTCTGTATATATATATATACATATATATATATGTATATATATATATATATATATGTATATATATATATATATATGTATATATATATATATATATATATATATATATATATATATATATATATATATATATATATATATATATATATTGCGTTATTCCCTTTTGAAACTCCTATTCGAAGTGATATGCCACTACCACGCAGTGAATCTATCATTTTGGCCTACATAATGTCAATGAAATAAACAATTTCTGCAGCAGCCCAATTTTCTTCAATTGCTTTTTCTATTTACGTTGTCTAGACAGAAATCATACATTTTGCTGTGTGATAACGTCAGATCATTTCAAACATGAATTTGAATACAATACAACACAATTTGCACAATCATTCTTTCGGATCTTATATCCGTTTCTTTAATGCCACCCCCATTATATATATATATATATGTGTATATATATATATATATATATATATATATATATATATATATATATATATATATATATATATATATATATATATGTATATATATATATATATACATATATATATATATATATATATATATATATATATATATATACATATATATATATATATTTATATATATATATATATATATTTATATATATATATATATATATATATATATATATATATATATATATATATATATATATATATAAATGAATATATTCCCTGATTAGAAGAAGCATCTTAAGTAGTCACTTGTATAATTGATAAAATATCCCTGCATGTATTTACCTGAAATGGAGATGGAACGAATTGCTACACTTTGAATCCCGTGAAATATAGCGAAAAATATTGGAAAATATGTTCAAAACCTCATTTTTACCATCCAGAGGCAAAATAAAATGAATGGAAAATGGTTCAACCGTTGACAGTCTTTCGAAAGACGACAATGTTGCTATTGAAGTCCCCAAAGAGTGATTTTCATACAAGCCAGGATTCGCATATTTTTGCCCTCTCTTTCTTTCCTTCAAGAATTGGTCAGATTTTTTTTCTTTTTCAATCTTGTTTTTTTTTTCTCGTTCGATATTTTTTCCCTTGTGAATTACGTAGTGCAGGTTATCATGATATAAAAAGAAATAGATCGTTGAATAACTCTTTTTTTTTTAATTTTATGAAACTCTCCTATCAAGTGAAATAATTTCACATCTCATTTTGCTACTGCCTAAAACAATCTTTATCGCTGCATATATATAAATATATATATATATGAAGAGAGAAGGAAAGAGAGAGTATATACATAATTAATAAATTAAACATTCACAATTATCTAAATTGAGACGTAAGATTTATGAACTGTCTACATTAAATATTCTGGATTCAGATTAGAAATATACAAATTGGCAACACCGGAAAAAAAGAAATTGAAATACTTCAAGGGAAAAATAGTTTACATTAAGATTGGGGTAGACTGTTCCATACACTATAAACTTCTACACGTTCCGAACAGCAGATATAAATACATTATGTAATACATATACAGCGGGTAGCAAAAGTCGTGAAGGTGTTCAGAGCATTAATATCTCTCTTATGATTCTTTATTCAATGTTTCTAACAACTGGGATGTATAAATGAAGCTAATTTCAACCGATGTATCATTCTGATAACCACCTATCGAAGTGGAACATAAAACTTGACCAAGAGATTGACTCACAAACTGAGAACGATGCAATAAGCAAATGAGACAATCATGCTCAACCTCATATGGAGAGACCACGAGACTGCATAGTATATCAGGGGAAAGAACAGGAGTCAGGGACATCATAGAATCCATATGA
>OY735198.1:43590776-43618276 GCA_963457665.1 Thysanoteuthis rhombus
TATTCTCTCTTCTCCGACTCCTCAAATCTTTTCTTCACAGTTCAAAGTACGCCTACGATTATCAGGAATATTATGACGTTTATGTTGTCTGCAGGTACAGCCATGTCCATGATTTGACAGATTCTCTTTACTTTTACAGAACTACCAGATCTGGTTTCATTCGGTTTGGTCGGTCTGGATATCCCAGATAATTGATATTATTATTATTATCACCAGTACTAGTAGTAGGAGTAGTAGTAGCATGTCTGTCCTTTCTGCGGAGAAAACTTTGTATATCTAGTGCTAGCAAAAATCCAGTCGACATCGATTCTGTGTCCCTTCTGGTGGAGTTGCATAGGGATCACACTACCACAATTGTATTAAATACGAGCTTATATTGTATCAAGAGTAAAACAATAACATTGTTCGATTCATATCCTCTCGTTATATCTTTCACTGGCTTTCTCTTCTCTCCCTCTCTCTTCCTAACACATACACACACATTCCCCCCCTCTCTCTCTCTTTCTCCCTCTCTCTTTCTATCTTCATATATATATATATTTTCATTTTTTTTTTGTTTTGTTTTTTTGTTTTTATCGTAGTAGTTTGTGGAAGTTTTACGAGTTCCGGAAATTAGGTATTTTCTTTGTTCCTTTATTTGGACCGTATAGTTCATCATTACTGCATTTCAACACGACACTCGCGCCCAATCTTTTCTTTTACATACTTAGATATCTTACAGTATCCATTGAATGAACTTCCGAAGATGGTAATAATTTGTATTGTTCGTTTTCGCCCATCCCCAACACCACAGTCCAAAGGAGTTACGCACCGAATATGAATGCCTAGTGTTGATAGCATCAACTCAAGTACAGACACAATTCGAAAGTATCTCTTTGGAAAATCCTAGAGGCAACAGAAGAGAGTATTAAAGTCTTCAAACCTACGAACCTTCCTTGTAATTTGAGAATATTAGTTTTTGATGAGACAGAATCCATTAGGATGTCTATTGACTGTTACGAGGAAGAAAGCATCGTGATGATACCATTCCGGCATAAGAGAATATCAGTGTAAAATGCACTTACTAAGACCGACGCCCGAATAGTCGATCAATTTCGAGGCCATGATTGATGGCTGTAAATATTGTGTCTATCTCCATCTTTGTCATGAGCTGTTGGTATCATAAATCCTATCTAAGAAACATATGCTTGGCTGATTTCAATGTATGTTTATTTCTTACGAATCTCCAGGAAAGATAGACGTTATGATATGTTTACATCTGCCTCCCTGACTTGGTTTTCAGGTGCCATATACCTACATCCATAGACAGCTCAATTTTTTTTAACTAAAGCTCTATAAGTCAATAAAAACATTTTTTAAATTATATATTTATATGTGTATATATATAGTTCAAATCAGTTATACAATATCAGATGTGTGATAGGTTCAATTCATAAAGTATTCGATATATTCAAAATTGAACATTAACTTAAGTTCAAATAAAGGTAAAATTATGATGACATCTAAGATTTGCTACACAAACACAGTTATATTTATACCCTTTTAGGTTTCATCATACGCACACACACACACTTACATACATACATATATATATATATATATATATATATATATATATATATATATATATATATAGTAGCAGAAATACCTGGTGTTTCCCGGTTGTTTCCTGAATAATCACAAGCATATGAGTTAGCTATAATTGGAATAATTTGCGACAAGAAATGCGCACTTTGTTGACTTTATATATCAATCCAATTGCCAAAAGTGTAAAATAGCACAATTCGACGGCTTGAAGTAATTACGAAAAGAAATAGACGAATAGAGGATGTAAGATTAAATTCAATTCTGAAATTCTGAAATTCATATGAAAAACAACGCATTTTTGCCGTTGTTTACGTGAATTTTCTCCCAGTCGATTCCTATATTTGTCAATTTATGACAGTACTCACTCATGAATAGTGAGCTCGTATTTTTTCTACAAGGAACTAAAGAGAACAAATTCTGGGTGTTCCATATGCTTGGAAAAGAAATTTACAACTGTTTATGATATTGAAATTAAAAAAATCATTTCCTCGAACGAAGCAACTCATAAACATACCAGGGAAAAGAACAGTACAAAAACGAAAGCGTTGGAATTATTTATTCTATTTTATTCAGGTGTTTTGAAAAAGAAAATATCAAAATGAATCGGTACTAAAAATTAAGAATATACCCACTGCTTCAATGAAAAGATGCATACCTCCAACCAACGTGGAGACAAAAACGGAGGCGTTTAGACTGAATATCTTTTATCAAAAATATTAGAGTAAACTAAAGATCAAAAAAAATTACCGTATGATCCAATAAAAAGATACATTCTTCCCATACACGTACAGACAGCAGCTGAAGTGTTTTTCAACGTAAGAAAATATTTGAATGAATTGATACTGACGATTAGAAATCTACCTTCTGCTACTATGGAAATATACGTATCTCCAAACAATAAAAGTCTCCAGACCAATCGTTATTGTGAGAAAATGAATGAATCGATATTGAGAATTAAAACTGTAGCCTATGTCTGTACGTTTCGAAGTCTAGTGAACGTCCGTTTGTTGAGTCAGAATGGCGGTGCAGTGTCCGGACAACATAAATCTGTGCTGGACGTCAATCTACTGAAGTGAACCTCCTGAGGTGAAAACTTCTGGAAAAGAAAGTTGATGATAGGCTTTTTTTCAGATTCACTGATTAACGAATTGCCCCATCCTAAATTTCAACTCCTATGTCTCAATGTGTAACGCTATACAAAGTTCCAGCTTCCTACATACATGATTGACAGAGAGATACGTATATATATATATATATATATGGGGGGGAATGAATAGTCTATAGCCACACTGAAGAGTTTAATACAACGAAATAGCTGTCGGTGAATGACACAATAATATATATATATATATATATATATATATATATATATATATATATATATATATATATATATATATATATTTGATTGTAAAAGTTTTCTGCATTTTAATTGATTCTTTTATTTGTAGAAATAACATCATTATTGAGCGATAATAACATTTTTTTTTCAAGTTTTCTGGGTATTTATGCCTGCTTCCAGGTTAATCATTTATTGAATTAAAATTAAGAAATCCGTTTTTAAATTTGCCTAAATTTTCGAGGTATTTTTCGATATCCCGAAATTTTTAGAACCATAGACATAACAAGAAGTGTTCCTGGGAGTGAAAGGTAAAAATCGAAAGCTGATACATTAGAAAATACATAGAAGAAATTTCCATACTATATATGATCGATTGAGCGTCATCATAATAATCTGTGGTCAGATATGGTCATTCATATCTTCACATGTCAACTTTTATGCCCCAGTAATTCCTTTTTTCTGTTCGTGAGCGTCATCCAAACGAGCCGATCACTCGGTTTGAAGTTGCGCATGACAATTTTTTTCTAATTCCAAGTGATTTGTATTTAAAAAAAAAATTCAAATAGAACTCTGCGAAACACTCAGATTTTTAGAAAGTCAATTCTGTTCAGGTCGAAATTGTGAGAGCGTTGTTGATCCAGCACGATTTTCTTCGTTTTTCCAATTCAGGTAATTGATCCATTTTTTTTTATTGCAATGTGCAAAAACGATTTTTTTTTTCTGAACCGAACAAAAAATAAAGCACGGAATGAAGTCGAATATTTAAATGATCATCAATGTTTTTGTCTCTAAATCCATGTTTTGAGCTATTTAACTGAATACTGAATTTTACCAAGGCTTGTATACGACGTAGTACTGTTGACCGATTACACAAGCAATGAAAGCCTTAGCAAACTTCACAGACACAATCAAGGTATATCTAACATTCTATTATAGATGACATTAAGAATTTTGCATCAATTGCACATAAACAAACACACACACACACACACACACACACACACACACACACATATATATATATATATATAAGTATATATATATGAATTATTCATAAATTTGTAACAAAGACATTCCTTTCCACCATGCTTGATCATGCAAACCACTACAAAAGGATTGACTGCATTATTTAGTAACGCCTATATCATCCAAGATACCCAAGTAGCCGCTAGCTCAAAATAAGTAATTTATTTCTCACTGTCTGTAGCATTGTGTCTGCTCTCCATTACCGGAGGGCTCTTTCCGCTGATTACCAATAGAGAAAAAAATAGTACAAAATTAACAGCAATGGAGGATATAACTATGTTATGCCAAACAAATGAACGTGTATATATGCAAACGGACACGGACACAGATATATATATATACATATATATATATATATATATATATATATATATATATATATATATATATATATATATATATATATATATATGTATGTACATATATATATATATATATATATGTATGTATATATATATATATATATATATATATATATATATATATATATATATATATATATATATAAGCGTATGTGCATGTGTCTTTATTAAGACTAATCATACGAGTATGGTATTTTCATTGGCAAGCAACCTACACCGCCAGACAATCACGAGTTCTTACTTCTTGTTGTTCTGTGGGGTTTTTTTTTTACAATATCTGCGATAGATATTGGAATTACCTCTCATATAGATCATGTACCTGACTGTTGTCTACTGTGGTGAGTTTTTCCTGCTTTTTTAGCCCCGTGCCTGACTGACCCAAATTTGGTAAATAATTGCAGTAATTATTCAAGAATCTAGCAGATTATTAACATTTCTTTTTATTTCATTCTAATGATCACAGATATCTCTACTTGAGATGTAGAATACTGGTAAACAATCTTGTATCAGAAATTCTGGAAATCGAAAACGCCCACAAAACCAAATATCTCCCCATCCCGCTGAGCATGACAGGACACACCTTACACCCAACAAACGTCGTCTCCTTTACCACAACTACGCCCAAGTAGGCCCCGTAGTGCACAGCAGAAGATGTTTTGTCGCGACAGCTTTGGCTTAAATCACTTCACAAGTCAGACGCATCTTTACTGTTCAGGGTTATTTTGTTCTTTCTAGGTATTTTCATTCAAGCGAGTGAGTGAAACGAAGCAAAGCTTGGGTATTGATATATGCCTATTCATTTCTTCTAAAAACTGTTCTCCATGGCAAGTTGATGCACAGCTGGTGTGCAGAAATAAAAATTGAAACAATATTCGTGCAAAAAAACGTATTCCAACGAAAGTAACTGGTAAAAAACAGAACCTCCTCCCATCATTGTATCAACAAAAAAAAAACGATTGAGATCATGAAAACTGAATTCCTCTCATGACCTTAATGGCGAATGTAACGAAAGTATTGATTTCGAACGCTTTTGTTTTTTGAAAAAAATAAAAACGAACAAGCAATTTTAAAAATACCACCACATTCGAACGGACAAGAATAGAATATATTTTATTTCACCAAACAAACAATAACAAATTGATTTTAAATCTTTTGATTAATACAACATTGGTGAAGTGAGTTCAGATTAGGTTTATTGCCTCAGAGGAGCCAACCTTTACATTTCAATGTCCTGTAAAATTCTTTTAATTTTCAATTTATATTACTATTATCTGCAGTGTAGAGATGATAGATATGAATAATTTATTTCAATGGTTTTAAAGAATCAATTTGAATACGTGTCGGAAAAACTCTCAGAAAATCTATGAATTTTATCATAATGATTTTTGTCTTTAATCTTTATTGGAAATATTGTTGGTCTCACCTGTACGCAATTAACTCTTTTGATCACTTTTATTTAAGAAAAATCCCGGTGCTGTTTTAATAGCCACAAAGATTGATGGCTTTATTGTACACTAAATCGTTGTATAAAAATTAATTAATTCTTTGTATCGAAAAACTTTTGATCTTAGTTAAACTGAAGCAATTTAAGTCGAATGATGAGGAATTTTAAATTGAGGGTTCTAGAAAATCGAATGGGGAGGACTAGTTAAAATTTCATTACCCTAAATTGTACAATAAAGATCAATTGTTCATGCCGGTTAGTTATATCTTTAATGTTCTCATTAAATACGATGGATTGAAATTCTTGATTGGAGCCTTAAATCATTTTGGGGCTACAGTACGTTAGCAAAATTATAATCATAGTATTGGGATAGGATCTTCGAAACTAGCTTGAAAATCAAAGTTTATATAGATACGTACTAGCTTGGCTAACTCCGATGCAGCACTACTATTGTGAAAACCAAACTCTCAATACGAGATCAATTCGCTGAATTCATCATCTTCATCATTTGTTCGTGTCCGTCGGAGGACATAGACCCTCTCCAAGATTCGCCAGACCTCTCTATCATGGTCATCAGAGAACCAATACTTTCTAAATTTATCTACATTATCACGGTATCTCAATCTTGTCGGCCACAGCCTTGTACCTGATCTCTAGGGATCAAGGTTGTGAGTTGTAATGTCCAGTGGATATCTACCATTCTTGCAACATGTGCAGCCCATTGCCATTTTAGTTTTCTATCAGATTCTATGATTTCCTGGACTCCTGTCTTACTTTTAATATAATACGCTGTCTTATGATCTCTCCATGCGAGATAAAGCATGATTCTCTAATGGGCACGTTGCATGGTTTTCAGTTTGAGGATCAATCTTTTGGTTAAATCCCATGTTTCTGCTCCATATGTGACCACCGGTGGGATAGATTGGTTGTATACCCTCCTTTTTGAGACCAATGAGATTTTCTTGCTATCAAAAGTCAAGCTTGCTCAACAGAAAGCTTGCAAGCGTCGTGAAATTCTTCACTTGATTTCTTCTTCTTTTGCTGACTTATTGCAGACTCGGCATCTAAGGTATAGGTGGTGGTTAACTTTCTCCACTTCTGCATTTTCGATTGATATTGTTGTGTCTTTGTCCTTAACATATTTTAAAGCATAACATTTGTTTTGCTGAAGTTCATGTGGAGGCCAATTTTCTTGCTTTCTTCATTTAGTTTGTCTAACATTATTTACAGATCGAGAAGCTTCTTAGCAAAGAGGACGATATTGTTAGCAAATCTAAGGATACTCTGGTATTATCCGTCCATCCTAATCCCTTTGTGTTTCCATTCTAAGTCTCAGAAAATTGTCTAAAGCCAGGTTGGAGAGTTTGAGTGAGTTCCTTTCACTTGGTCTCATTCCTTTTTCTAGCCGAAAGGCCAATGAGTCTTCATGTAGCCTGGGGAAGGAATTGCTGTGTCAGTTAATATGTTGTAGTACTTTGACATGTACGTGGTCTACACGTTGTTACATTATTCAATCGAGGACTTCGGGGATTTCCAGAGAATTGAAAGCCTTTTTTAAAGTAAAAAAGAAATATTACAGCTCTTGTGAAAACATTATATTTTCGCTTTATCAGATGCTAAGTTTTAATACAAATAATTTTTCTGCTGACTTTCTACGTCAAAAGAGTTGACAACGCTCCTTTTATTCAATATTCAATGTTTGTAAGAGAAACGTGCCTAGAATGGAAATTCTAACTTATTGCACAGCAACACAAGATTAATTTGCTGAACACTACACATATCAAAATATGCTTTATTTACTGAGCACTGCATACTTATGATGTCTTGGAAAATAACAAATAGTTTTGAATTTCTCCAGAACTGAATGCCTGGCCTTCATATAAATCAGTGAACATTCAAAGCCTTACAACGCATGCATGAACAGACATTAATGCAGGGTTAATCAATCAACAAATGGACTCCATGGAGTGAACTTGTGCATTGTGTTACTATCAAATTTACAATACCAACTGTATACGTTTCGTGTCGATCATTGACGTTGGAAAAGATTCCAACCTTTGGAATCAGCATTCGAAATCATAAGTTTTAATTCGGCTTTTCCTACCGATTGAAATCGAGTAACTAACTCAACCACAAAGCAATCCTCCAGATATTGATATAGACACCAAAGAATGGCAAGTTGCAAGGAAGAAAGGAAAGATCAACTGAAATAAATACATTACATGTTCCCAACCTTCATCCATAAATGCAAACAGGGTAAGATTGGCAAGACAAGCCAAAGTGCCAGTAATTTAAATGTACATAATATACACTGATAAGTACACGTATTACCATAACTGCACATTGATAAATAGCGTCCTGTGCCAAAACTGGGTTCGGGATACAAACGGGAAGAGAAGTTCGGTTAAATTAGACAGTGCATTCGATGGTAAGTCTCGTACAGGCCATCTTTAATCAGAGTTAAGAACAAAGAATCAAAGCCTGAATTTCTGATATGAGATGATATTACTAGTATACACTACTTGGGCACCTCGCCAACGTTCAATGGATAAGAAGCAAGCCTACCAGGCTTTTACTACGTTAATGAGTTAACGTATTTGCCGGCATTTAAGGCGTACATCAAAATTTGAAAATACTATGCAAATGTTACACTGCGTCAAATGCACTGGTTATTTAGACTAGGGTGTCGTCTACCAAAACCCGAAATAGACAGCTATGCAGTTTGGATGAAATGAAATGAAATGAGCGCTAGTACTCAAAATACACTAGTAAATTATGCATTTTATAGATCCTCATAGAAAGGTTGGGCGTTGAGCCAGTGGTACAGCCTTGTAAAACCTACAAATTCCACATAAACAATGAATAAATACAAGTTAACTAAATGGAGACAAGCATGGCCCAATATGAATCGTTGCATAAGAGGCACTTTGATCTTTAATTTGATTGATTTATATAATGGCATATAGAACAGATTTTCAAATAAAATGAGGGAAATATGTCTGAAGTAAACAGCTAGCACAATAGGTTTTCTGATCCCTGTCAAGGTTGATAAGGGGAACAACAGCCTTTTTGCGACTGATTTATCAGTCAGGGTAAGTAGGGATAAGTTTCTCGAAGTGCTTTTCCTCTCTCTCTCTCTCTCTCTCTCTCTCTCTCTCTCTCTCTCTCTCTCTCTCTCTCTCTCTCTCTCTCTCTCCTTTACAAGATATTTGGTTAAAATATCTGGAGGTTGGGCATATGTGAATTAATGCCTCTCTCAGAGACATCAGTACAAAATGATCACGAACAGCTTTCGATCAGACTTTTTTAGTGAACTGATAACCGATCATTCAGCCTTCACTCCCCCACCAAAGTAAAGCTCCAATTAGACCAACACGCTCTAGAGAATACCCAAAAGAACATCAGAATAGGAAAAAAGATGTTAGCATCCTTATTTTGGAGCTGAGAATTTTACTATTCATATGTTCGTTTGTATCTTCGACGGTTTAACTTGATTATTATAGATACTTCTCATACCTACCATTCTTTCTGTTCTCCTTTCCACTCAATAGTAGAGTGACATGCTTGAATTGGAACAAAAGGGACATAAACTTCACTGCTAGGCTTTTGCTCCCCAACCAAACTTACATTGTAATGAATGAACGTAAGAAAAGAGAAAGATGCTAATGCTTGAATGGAAGCAAAAGGGACCAAACCTCCACTAAGAGTGTCATCCGTTCATTCATTCATTCACTGATCACCCCACTTTCACTTCTTTGGAGATTGAATATTAAGCCATAGTTGTAACCAACCTCAGGTATGAGGCGTATATCAAACGGAATCAATAATAGTCAATACTGATACACTCCACAAGTAATAAGTTACTTGAAAAAAATTAAACATTACTTTCCAGAAATATGTCTTTAAGTAATAACGAGATCGTAGTTGCTAACATCCGTTGAAATTCAATTGATTTAGTAATTGGAGCTCGATTAACGGGATTGGGAATTCTAACAATATCAGCTGACTCCAGAAGTCAGGATAAGTGGCTGAAATACATCAAGATATCAACTACAGTAAATGGATTATAAAGAAAACGTTGTTACATTGTACCAAAAAGTAATCTCATAGTTTGTTAGAGACAAATATCAAATTCCCCGACACCTTTTACATGCTAAAAAAACGGTGCCCATCACCAGCTCTTAGAAACCTGAGAACCTAAACAAAGGCATAATTTTTCACCCTCACCTCCATGAATAAATATGGCAAAAAGAATTGAATCTGATTAATTTTGTTTTGTTTGATGGTAATGCAATATTTCCCGTTAACTTAGCCTTTCATTGCTAATATATAAACAATAAAATAAAGAAAGCAAAGGAGAGAGTTTACAATCGCTGTACAATGAGTTAGAATTTTCATTCTAAGCACGTTTCGCTTACAAACGTTGAATATTAAATAAAAGAAACATTGGCAAAACTTTTGACGTACAAAGTCAGCAAAACATTTATTCGCATTAGAAGTTGGCTTCTGTTGAGGCGAAAATATCATGTTTATTGCTTATGACAGCTGTAGTATTATCTTTGTGGTTAGTGTCTAGATCTGATGGTTTAGCAATCTCTGAAATAAAGAGAACTTTTTTTTGTGTTGGTGCCCAGACTATAGGAAAAAAAAACATTATACTAGAGAGTAAAGCAAAAATTGGCTCATGCCTGTTTTTGAACCTAGGTATAAGATACATTGAATTGGATCATTGTAAATTGTACAAAATACTAGTGTATTTGAACATGTATACATCAAATACAAAACTTTAATCACTACCATAACAACTAATGTACTAATTCAACTTGTCATGTCAATTCATGCTTGTCTAGAAACGCACACTTATCGACTTCAATAGGCAAACAATAACATAGATATTACACTGAATACCTACAGAAATATTCAATCATCGTAGCTCCACAAATGGCCTTCTCCAACAACCCGCCTAATGGGCTTTAGATCTTTCTCTCTTTGCTCGTTTGTGTGTCTGACTCGGGCTTTTCCGGGTCACATTTAAGGGGCGTAAACCTTAAATGTTTGACTGAGCACAAACAGTTTTCTTTTATTGAATAAAGTGGTTAAGGGGTGGAAGGCTCTATGGTCACTTTGAACCAACAATACCAAAATCTTGTCCTGTTCTTTTTTTAGATGATTTTAGATAATGATTCAGATAATTGTCGCATACTCACAGGCTTCGGCTATTCATTGATGCAAGGTGAGAATACCAAATATACATCTTGTGACACACACACACGCGTGCGTATATCATGAGAAACATCCACACACACACACACACACACACACATATATATATATATATATATATATGTATATATATATATATATATATATATATATATATATATATATATATATATATATATATATGTATGTATATTTGTGTGTGTGTGTGTGTGTGTGTGTGGAAACAACAATCAAAGTCAAAGGAAAGAACTGGAGGAAAGAGACTACTACATTTACCTAGTAAAACGAATCTCTCTGAAAACCACAAAAGAAGAAGAAATGAAGCGGAAAACCAGATGGAAGTTTCTTACAAACCCTTCATGATTGATAACCACGTCAAAAATTCCACTATTTTCACAAAAAGAATTGGAAAATTTTCTGATTTAATTTTTCACTTTACAAATAATTTATTTCACGGGAATGCATTGCTTTGAAGCAACTGCTTCCCTCCCTCGAAAATGTTTTTTTTTCCTTTTCCAATAATTTTTTTCCAGGCATTTTGACTCATTCATCTCCCATTTTTCGTAAGTTTTTGTCTCGTTTTTCCTGCATTTTTTTCTCTCGAAAAATTCTTCATAAATTTCAATTTTTTTAATTTTTTTCAGATCTTTCAAATTGTTCTCTGTCCTTAGCTCAAAATCTCCCCTTTTGAATTTTTCAAACATTTTCTGACGGTGCATTACCACTTTAAGTTACAGTAATCCATTCATTATTTCCTGCTACATTTTTAACAGATTAAACATGAAAATAGTCTCATTGATAAAATTTTGACTTTTCTACGTACAACTTTTTAAAAAAAGATTGCGTACACAGAAGCAAAAAATTGAATAAACTTCAAAGGCACTTCTAATAGTACAATGACATCGAGAAAATCTTGCTGTGTTCTTTGGCTTCAAATTGATATCTTTCAGTGCAATACTTGCCATGGTAAAGTTCCCTGATGTTCATCCGTAACTTGACACGAAGATAGTAACTGAATATTTACATGAAAACTTCAATGTTATATGTGAATAATAAGGGTATATCGTTTACAATGTCGGCATCAGATTACGAGTAGAAAGACAAAATTTTACTTAGGGTCTATTTTCATGAATATGCAGAATTATTTGCCCAAATGTTGGAGCGTCGTCCTCATACACGCGCATGATAGCAAGGTTTCATTTATTCTGCTCTTATCATGAACATAAATGATACCATTTGTTTGATAATGTACAATCACCAAAGTCATCGCCGAAAACGAGATCGCAATGCATTTTTATCTATCATTTAATATCAAATATCGATTTTTTAAATCAATACTGAACAATGGCATATGTATTCTGTTGTTCCTATGATCTATTCTTTTTTCGTTGTTATTCTGCTTCTGCTGTAATCATTACTTGCAAATAAAATGCAGTTTGTTTCGTGGAGGCTTATTGTAGGAAGCAAGTAGCTATTATCACGTTGCTTTTCATCAACAAAATTGTTCAAATCCCCTCACTTTTACTTTCGATTCCTCGCAATTATATCAATATGGTGTAGCAGTAATGTAGTCCTCGGTGGGAAGATGTCGTCTCCACCCCGTAGTTGTGCCTCTCTGCTCCTACCCTGAAAGGAGTGTAATTAGGAATATCATTAACGTATACCAATGATAGTCGCGTTAATGATCTGTTCAATATGTGTGCGTGTATATGCGTTTACGTGAGAAACTATAACTCTGCCTCCGTGTTCAAATCAATCTTGGTTTGAGTAGCAAGGTTAAATGTTAGGGGTTTGTTGACAAACCGGCGTCTCATTTCCGTAGAGAAAATTGCATCAATTAAGAAACCTAATTATGTTTAACTATAGCAATCGTAGTTTGCTTCCTCTCTCTTGCTCTCATTCCCTCTCTCTCTCTCTCTCTCTATATATATATATATATATATATATCCTTCTTTTTATTTCCCTTTCTTTCTCATATATATATATATGTTTATGTATGTGTGTGTGTGTGTGTGTGTGTGTTCATATCTATCTTATTGTGAGAGGCGATTGGGGTATTTAAATTTTGAGGATGAATAGTCTTATTTTCGTGGTTAGGATTCTCGCACTATATTGAAAGCAGAACTGGTTCAATTGGGTAAATAGTTGGTGATCACAAATGCCTTTTAAACCCCGGGATGAAAATCTCCATTGGATCCCCAACGATAGAAGAAATCGAACAAAGAATCGCCCTTTGCTTGATATGCTTTTGGCATTGCAAGCCCAACCCCCCAAGAGCCAGAGGATTCCGTTTTAAAAAGGAGGGTCAACTATATGCGTCATCTGGATAGTCACCTGCTGAACTGAAATATGGAACCCAACCAAAGGGCTGGCTCCTCAACTAAGAAGCACACAATGTGCACAAGAGAAGATCATGCTCAAAACCGTAGGGACAAACCACTTGATTCTAAAATTATTTTAGAAAAAAAGTTGGAGTCAATGTTATCATAGAATCTATCCCAAACCCCAAATAGCATTGGGCATGCCATATTTCGGTAATGTTAGATAACCGCTAGACATTATGTCTCAAAACGTGGATCCCCAGCGATCACATGCAGAATTTGAGCCGGCCCCAGAATAAGATGGCGTGACGATTCAGACGAATTCAAAAGATATTGGCACTGCGATGCCGACGACCGAAAGGTCTGGCGATTTTCGGAGCGTTAAAAGGCTGATTATGAAGATGAAAGAAAGCTAAGAAGAATAAAAAAAACCTTATCAGATATAAGATAAGGATAGAGCATCGTCTTCTTCAACTCACTGGAAATTCTTATTGGGGAACCAAAAGAACTTATCAAATACCCTTTGCCTTATAGATTCTCCGTCTCTTATTTTCCAACATCTTCGGGGCATTTTCATTGAATTTTAGATTATAACAGCATGTGTCCATTTCTTGAACATCCGTTGATCATGACATACCCCTGTCTCCCAGGGCAGTTTCTGCTACGTCTCTGTAAGCAGGTTTGACAATTCATGCTCCTATCTATTATCAGGATTCTGTCCCAAGTATTTGGAAACAGTCAGATGAATGATGTCCTCACACAATGTTCCTGGTAAAGTATCGATCGTCTGGAATGATGTGATAATAACAAACAGTATGAGACCAATAACCCAGAAAACTTATGGTAAAAAAAAAACTAAAAAAAAAACTATGGTTTAACTTTACGTTTTTAATATTTCATTCAATAAAAGCTCTGAAGGCAATTTGTGTTTTTCACTTTTCTCAATTCGATTTGTTTGACCACGTAAGCGAAATAAATGAAAAAGACTGTGTTTTGTCAATCTGTGGGTCAATTTTTACAAAGGGCCGAACACAGAGCATTGTCATCTAGAGAAAAATACATGGTGCTATGTACGTACGTACGTATGTGAATATTTACTTTGATGAGCTGACTGTGATGAAGAACTTCTATTGAATTAAACGCACTCTACACGTTGATATTGTCAAGACTAGTTTGTTAACAATATCTTCAAGGGGTATCATCTGATATATGTATCAATGTGACAATAGATCTATTCCCTTTACCTTCCTAAATATGACATAAGGCTATGATAGAGTGGCATCGAGGTCACTTCATAGGCTTCGGTGAACTGGTCTGTGAGATTAGCTTGTCAATAATCTAACCAGGATAGATGTTGTTTGGTTATTTACTTGGATCATTTCGTCGCAGTAGTCAAGTACCAAGTGAGGATCGGACTCAGTACACATGAAATTGGTCCGAAAGACATGCCTGTCTCAATTAAGATACTATTTTACTTGTATTGTTATTTATCAAGATCAACTTAGTGTGACACAAGGCTAAAATAGACAGTCACCCAGTAAAAATCGACTTGGTTGCACTAGTAAATTGATCCGTCATTTTGGATGTTGGTGTTGATGTGAGTGTTGATAAGTGCACTCATGCCTTTCCTAATGGCATTACTTAAACTGAACTAAAAAATATCCAAATCAGGGTTTCAACTCGAACCGATTTTCTGTTTTGGAAACGTCAAGCAATTCGACACATCTTTATGTGTCTTTTTATTTATCGTACGAATATGATTGTGTCATCGACTATGAATAGATCACCATTTCATTTAGTGGGTGCAACTGGCAATGAGAAAGACTTGTCTGATTTTTCACTTGCTCCATAATTTTTCATACTTTCAAATAATGAGCTGCGATCTCCCTTTTCGATGCTGTCATAGCACTCAAGACATGTAAATCAATTTGAAATATTCACATTTTCCTAAGTTGCAATTTTTAATGATTAGTGTATATATTTTAACATCCTCTCCAGACTTTAACACAAACAAATCGCGTGATCTTAAGTCATTAACTGAACGCGACACTGCAGACTTACTCAACAAGTAAAAATTAATAAAATAATATTAGGAAAAACGTGTAAGGAATAGTTACGTGTGGGGAATGTGTTGTCTCGATTTTACAATGAAAGAAATAAGTTATGCGTCTTTACTCACATGTTTGATATAAATCTAATTTGCTAAATTCTGAATGGAAGGAACAAAAAAAAAAAACGATTGCATAAAAAGTTAATCAACACCTGCAAAAGTGACGCAGGATAAGTTCCTGATTTTTACGAAATTTGCAGTGTAAGGCCGAATGTGAAGAGGGAATCACTATTCAGCTATTTTTCCAAGTTAAAGTAGTCTCTAAATCTTGAAAAGCAGGAAAATATTAATGTGTTTATCAAGGCTGATGTACAATGGCCTACACTGAATACTTCATCATCTGAACCATTAAGCCGGGGATTAGAAAAAGCACATTTTACAAAACTTACAACTATATCGTGAAAGGCCATTGCACTGCGCCAGCTCGTAAAAATAGAACAAACTATATTACTAAAAGCTTGCTTGTTAACCATAGAGCCACCGTAAGCATCCTGGCATAAATATCCATTCGCCTCTTTCATCATCATCATCAGTCTTTTAACGTCCGTCATTGGACATAAACCTTCCCAAGGATTTGCCACACTTTTCTATTATGAGCGTTGAAGAGCCAGTACTTTCTAAACATGTCAATCTCGTCGCTCCATCTAACATTTTGCTGGCCTCAGTTGCGCATGTGATCTCGGGGGATCCATGTCCTGAGTCGTGATGTCCATCTGTTGTCCACCATTCTTGCAACATGGCCAATTCACCGCCATTTGAGATTTTTAATGGATTCTATGATGTCCCTGACTCTCGTCTTTTCTGGGATGTACTGTGCTGTCTTGTTGTCTCTCCATTTGAGGCCCAGCATAATTCTTTCATGTGCACGTTGCATGGTTTTCAATTCAAGGGTCTGTCTCTTTACCTATCCGAAAACACATAGCAGAGTTGCTTGGAAAATTAAAACTAACGGAACCCAATCAAACTCCACCAGCTATTTGGAAATCCGAGTCTCCAAGACTGGTTTCTTTGATATCCCTCAAATTTTCTTTATAAAAGCAAGCTGGGTCATACGCTCAAATGATTGGAATCATTTGTCACACAGATCTCCCGATATTGCCATTTCACTCACATATTGTCAGATTACCTATAATCCATACTGATGCACTGAAAAGAAAAAAAAAGCATTTATCGTTATATCATAAGGAAGACAATCACTGGGTATAAAAGTTGTGAGATACAAAAGGGTATGAGAGAGAGAAGGGAGAATCTAGCTCGTGCTTTTTCTAGAAAGGCTTCCAACTTATGCTGGACATTTGTCTTTTGCCGAAAAAGTTAAAAAGTAATGTGAAGCAAACCCTAGGGCAGTAACACACACACACACACACACACACACATATATATATATATATATATATATATATATATATATATATATAATTGTGTGTGTGTGTTGCGTACTTTCAATGTTTTAAAATTAAAAGCACAAAACAATATTGCTTTGAAAAATATCACATAGTTTATATTCAGTTATATGACTCAATTCCAATAACAAACAACACTTTATATATATATATATATATATATATATATATATATATGTGTGTGTGTGTGTGTGTGTGTGTGCATTGGATTATATACTCTGCGATTATTGATGTTTTGTCTAATTCTCTATTTGAATATATTGTTAGGAATCAGAGAATTCTCTATGACTAAATAGTATCCTTAAAGTCGATATCATGTGGCTTTAGAGTACAGTCCGCGTTTCATACCCATATAAAGGATTTGATATGCACATATGTGAACATCCAACAAAAGTGACACGAACAAAGATTCATATCTGTTGTTGCACTTGATGATACCCGTTCCAAGGTAATCTACGGAATTAAGCCGTTCGTTTAAGAATTTAGATGGTTTTAGTGTACAATAAGATCCACACACAATGCATCATGATGTTATGATACATTAAATAACAAAGTAAATGTGTTATGACATGGCTGTAAAAATGATAAAATGAACCTATACATTATAATCATAATGCAAGGTGAGGCAGTGTCTAATTAACACTGCTGGGGGCATGCTAATATTATTGTTCTGTTTTTGAATCCCCGAAACGATAACATAGTAAACATCAGATGATTGCAACGCAAGAAAAATTAACAAATTTATCATTATCTAATGATGAGAAGAAAAATCTAAAAACCTACTGAAAAAACTCGCATAAATTAGATTAATGGGTTTTTGAAATAATTGAGTGAAATGACAGAAATTCAAGAGATATTTTTCATATTTACGGTTAAAACCTGTAATTTTCTCTATACTATCTATCTATCTATCTATCTATCTATCTATCTATCTATATATATATATATATATATATATATATATATATATATATATATACATAAAGATTTTAATATATATATATTCAAATATATATTTAAATACGTGAATTTATATACTTAAATTTACTTATATACTCAAATATGTATATACATGCATGTAATCGAATATAAATATGTATGTATGTATTTATAAATGCATATATATATATATATATATATATATATATATATATATATATATATATATATATATATATATATATATAGCTACTATATATAAATAATGTTTAAAGGCGAATATATATTGAAACATATCAGTTTATGTATACATGTATATATGTGTGTGTGTGTATGTGTATATATGGAAACAGTGAGACCTGAATTTTTATTATCATCATTAATATATATATATATATATATATATATATATATATATATATATATATATATATATATATTCTGATGTACACTTTGATCCAACTTTCATGAATCAAAATCAGAGGAAACGAAACGAAATACGGTGGAGTATAATTCACAGATAATTTTACATAAACTTTAGTCTTCAGACGATCTTAAACACTGCATGGGTTGGTCGAAGGATTTTCTTCAAATCGGCATTCCATACCGTATGAAATTACTTCTATTTCGTCTCAGACTTAATTTGTATTAATAAGCAAACAAAGGCGCTTCTCTTTCTTTCCGTCTCTCTGTCATTCTCTCTTTCTTTACGCTTTATGACTTGTTGATTTTGAATGTATTTCTCATTGGAACGTCGCCCAAACAGCTAAGGTAGATGTGATTTCGGTCATTTCGCTGTCCGGGTTGGCCGTAACATCAAAGTTGACATACATTGTTTGGTTGTTTCTTTACCCGGAGATGACAGCTCCCTTGCCCAGCCATATCTCCCCCCCCCCTCAATTTCAATTTGGCCTATTGCCCAACTACAGCATCACTTCATATCCGTCCAGAATCATTTGGAGCTATATGACTACACTACCTCGTTGAAAATCTCTTGTGATTAGACCAGATGTGAAACGCACTCAACATGACAGCCAATGCAACGCTTCTTATTACTTTATTTCTTGTGGGCAAATGCCAGATAATTTTAATGATAGTCAAACAAATTTGAAGCTATATATATATATATATATATATGTGTGTGTGTGTGTGTGTGTGTGTGTGTGTGTGTGTGTATTTTTGTGTACATATATATTCCATTGTAGGATACGTCATATAACAAGGTCATTATGCTGCAGGAATAGCTATGCAGTTTTAAAACATGAAATATCCCAACTGACAAAAATTTGACCGAATGAAAGCTGGAAAATATAATATCAAAGATCTTGTGAAGAGATTTTGAAATTATTTGGTTCCTGTTTGGTACCCTCACTCGTACTGTGACGTCATTTCCTGCCACTTTTTATTCGGTTGCCAAGAAAAATAAATGGATGAATACAGTTGAGTTCTGGAGGAGCTTTGATCTTTGTGTCTTGTGTAGTATGGAGCCTTATTTTTGAGCAGAAGACGAAATAATCATGGATAGGATGGAGTGTTGAGTCGTTAGTAAACGACATATAGTGAACTGGATTCATGGTTTAAGTAAGAAAAGGTTAGTCAATAATATGTACGACCAGAAAACAACGATGATGCAAAAATATACGAAAACCAACCAACAAGTATTACACCGATAAAGTCGAGGCAACGAGGAAATAGAGAGAGGTCATAGTTCCCAAGGACAATACATGTGACTGAGATAGAAATCCTTGTAATATTACTTGTGACTAAGATGGCTGGAATATTTTTTAAGTATCTTATTTTTTGGAAATATCTATTTTTCTCAGCCAAGTAGAGATTCGTAAAGTTTTAAAGGAAACAGGAAATTTGCCACTTAATGATTTAGAGTGTCCGGTTTTAGTATACAAAAATGTTCAAGTTATTCATATCAATCATATTGTGCATTTTCTCATGCAACTAAAAAATAGATTCAAACTGCAAAATTTCCTACTAAAGGCAAGGGAATAATCTATGAGTAACTTTGCGAAAGAAATTCAGAAAAAAACTGAATCGTACCAACGAATCTCTCTGGGAGAAAATTGTTGCATGACTATCATGGATAGGCAATTTTTTTTTTTCACCGATAATAATGTCTACTGTCGAAGTAAAATGCAGGTAATGGCTCCCTCTGCACGTTTGTGCACTGCGGCAGCGTCATTGCACAGAACGAAAGACGCAAGACTCATGTCGGGATTCAAAATTGAAACTGATTTTTTCCTCCTTTTTCGGCTGACCAAAAATACATAGAAAGTCTCCGACTGAAGACAAAGCAAGATCCTCATTCAGAGAAAAAGAAAGAGAGGCGGAGAGAGGGGGGGTAAAAGAAAGAGAAAGAAAGAATGAGAATTCAATGTCTTTTTTCTACCAACGACCCGTACACCCTGGTACTCTCTGCCTGCCTTTACGCTCACTCCACTCTGTCCGTCTCGATACCGAACTTCGATCCCCTTTTTCAAAGGCAATGGTCACTATTCTATCGATGTCTCTTTTATTAAATTTACTTGCCCTCCTTTTTTTTTACCTCATACTGGAATTAAATGATCATCTACCCCTTTCTTTTCTATTTCCACCCTGTCTTCTTTTGTTTCTCCTTCAACTAAACTTCCAATCCTTCATTATTACTCCTGCCGTTAGAATCCTCATAAACTGACACTATTTTATCAACCCCTTTTTGCTCCCTTTCTCCTAATATCTATCTGTCTATCTATCTGCGGGGGTTCCAAGTTAACACGACTTATCTAGTCAATAAATTCAGTCAATATGATGCTATAGTTATTTTGATGTCTAAACATGGTTATACTGTACCTTCTCATCTTTGATCATGTACTCAAGTGTTATATCATTTATACCCATACCGAGAGCATTTCTAACAGAAATCACTATTCGAAAATGAGATGAAATATTCAAGAATAAAATCCAATATTGGGATGAAGAGTCCATCAAGTCTCACTCTGCAACAAAAAAAGGCCAATATATAGAGTACAAATTTGTTAGGATGAATGACCTGAATGAATAGGCTCAGGTCAGGATTTGAGATGACCCGTGCTACACACTCATTCTTTTTTTATCTGCACCAATTGGTTTTTCAGTCGTACAAAGGCAGATTATATCATGTACGTTGTATTTCAAGTAATGGATCTCTGATATATTTGTCTCAATGTGTTTCAATGTGTGTGGCAATTATTCTGTCTTCATATCTCAAACTATCCTTTTGCTGCTTATGAAACAATTGTAATTTTCATTTCAGATGATAAACTGCCTTACAGGACTAATTGGCGATCCTATCATGGATATATCATAGTAATTTGGTTGTTTTGTTGCACAGACTGAAATATTGGCTCAATTAATGATTCTTACAAAGCCTACAATGCTAAGCATCTAAGTGACCAACAGGACAATACAAGAAAAGCGACTTGATGTTGATCAGAGAATAAACAAACCGTTACAGTATTTTAAAAAATAAGAACCTTTCGATAATTAAGTATCAAATCAATATGCATCCCCACCAGACACTAGATCTCTAGTAGACAGCCAAGCAGCACTAACAATTGCGTAATTACCACAGGTAAACCCAGATAGATAGCGAGGTTTTGGAAAAGATCATGGTAAATAACATGAAAAAAAATAAGAAAACTGTGCAATACTTCAGAAAAAAAAGTGTTTCCAAAAACTTGGATAGAAATGAGCAGGCCATGATGCAGGGATATTAGACAACCGCTGGACATCACGACTAACAATATTGATCGGTCTAGATCACAAGCAAAATTGTGGCCGGCAAAATGTAAGATGGTGTGATGATATGGTCAAATTCGAAATGTTTGGCATCATGACACTCTAAAAGAGGGGAAAAAACACAGACCATAGGAAAGGCTTCTGTTCAACAACGTACTTCCAATGGCTGTTATTTAAGCAGACAGACAGATCTTGATTTTCTGGTAACGGTGAGATGCAATGGTTATAACCACTCTTCCAACCCATTCTCATGGCTGATCTCACAGACAATTACTGATGTAGTGAATTCGATCGTCACTCAGCAACCGACACATTAACTTAATCACATCTTAGTCAATACCTGTACAGATTCCCCCGAATATCTTAAGGTAGAGTTTTCCAAAAACAATAAAAAAAATTTGGAAGCCAAATTGGCACTGGGCGGAAAAGAATCACCATTTATTCATTTGATGAAGTTTTCAAAGATTCTGAAACAGAGGAAAATGGCGATGGTGATATATTTGAGCGAGTCATTAGTAATTGGCGTGGTGGGAGCGAAGCAAACTACAAAACAAAGAGAAAAAAAAGAGGAGAGTGCTTGTTGACTCTATAACGTCTCACTGCACACTATTCCTGTTGTTTTTGAAAGACGATAAAGTCTTGTAAATGTACTAAAATAATAAAAAAACACCTATACACACAGAAACACACAAACACACAAACACACACACACACATATATATATATATATATATATATATATATATATATATGTTTAATATATATATATATATATATATATATATATATATATATATATATATATATATATATATATATACATTCTCAAGTATATATTTTTGTATGTATGTATAAGTATGTGTATGTTTGGATGCATATGCAGGCGAACTGTTATCTTGGAATTTAAAAAAAAAATCATAAACGAAAACATATTTCCAGTACAGATATCAGTTATAATCGATTTTCAAGTACGTGAATGAAGAAGAAAGTTGATCTTTTTTTCTTTGAGAAACGGTGAGTATGCCTTGAAAAGAAAAACAAGCATTTGATGACACAGCTTTTTCTCAAAGCTTGAACACCGACGATATAAATACATATATATATATATATATATATATATATATATATATATATATATATATATATATATATATAGTAGAATGTAGATTCGCTACACCGAAGAGGGCAGAAACATGTGCTAGTTTGTGTAGCGAATCCATATTCTACTATTTATTTCCAACTCTACTCTAAAACAATTTAACTTCAAGAGTAAAAAAGTTGTATGTATCGAGCACTCTATGAAATAAATCCATTACATTTCAGTAGTGGCTTTATATCATCGATATATTATTATATTATGTTATATTGCTAGCCTGATTTGTACCACATATATATATATATATATATATATATATATATATATATATATATATATATATATATATATGTGTGTGTGCGAGATGAACATGCAGCTATCCAAGTCATAATTTCCACCAATTCAGGATTCCAGCCCTTGTGTCATTTATGTGTTTCGTTTTTGTTTTTGTCTTTTCTTTTTTTTCATTACGCTTTGCTCTCTATCCTCTTGAGAATATCCGCTTCTTTTATTTATCAGACAAACTGAACATCGTCTGCAACGTCATACTCGTACACCTAGGGGAATTGTAACTGGAGTTTATCGAAGCCATGATAGATTGATCGTATCCTGTGCATTGCTTACCGATAGAGTTCTGAACATCTAGTGTCGATTCCTGTTTGGGTGGATGTCTGGGATTGTCACCTTTCATGAATTATAAATGAAGCAAACTTCCGGTTTATATATGCTTCGCCATAGAAGATCACTTTTAGACGAGCAAAGAATTGTGATAAGTCGAGAATCAAAAGAAAACAAAAGCAAATAAGAAACAAAAACTGAAAGTCAGACTATAGATGCGTTAGTTACTCGATATTTACACAGGTTTTCTCCATTGCACTTTCTTACATATATAGGATGATGGGAGGGTTTCGGTGTGTGAGCCAGTCAGTTAGTCAGTCAGTTGCTGACGGTCATCGGTACCTGATATGCTAGCGCATCAAAAAAAATGTCCTTACGAGAAGACAGATATTTCTTTAAATACTATTGTATATTTTTCTTGAAAAAAGTTCTCTTCCTCGTTGGCATAGACATAATGTTCGAGTATGGTTTCCAGATAAGTATGTTATGCGGCTAACCTATATTTTTTTGAACGTACGCATTACGCATCTTCACTTTTACGAAATACCTTCATTATTACGAGTTGTGCAAATCTAAATGATGGGATTCTAAACGACAATTACCTTTAATCTATTTGGGATAAGCTTTTAAAGGGTAAAGATTCGATCGCAACTATTGATATATTTAAAGTCTTTATTTTTTGTTCCAAACTTCATCTCTTAACTGGAGATACGAAATGAATAGGTCCGACTGGGACAGGATCCTATCATCATCAGCTTTTTAGAGACTGTCCTTTGACAAGGACCTTCCTCAGGATTCGCAAGATCTCTTTATCATGGGTGTCACGAAGCCAATACTTCTTGAACTTGTCTATTTTTTCATGCAATCTTATATTTTACCAGCAACAGTTTTGCATATTATTTTGGGGGATTCATGTTATGGATTGTGATGTCAATTGGTTGTCTTTCTTTCATGCAATATAACCAGCCCATTGCCATTAAGGTTAATTAGGTATTTGCCTTGTATTCTGATTCCTTCGTTCTTCTTGACTAGGTCAGGATCCTTTTGATAATGATAACTGGCAGATACCATTGAGCAAAGGATATAAGAATTGGAGAAAATATTACATTGTTCGAAATTTATATTAATTTAAATTAGGCCCATGTTATCTCATTAAATCCGTTGTTATAAACTTCTTTATATATTTTCAAAATTAATGTGTAATTTAGAATAAGTTAATGATAATTTTGAATTCATTTATAACATTTTTCTGATAGATCTTAACTGCTTCCAATGTAACGCTCTTGGTATTAACAGGAGAGGTAGGTTTAATAGTTAAAGACCAAAGTTAGGAGAGAGAACACAAGAATGAAAGTTAGGTAATCTGATAAGAGGGTAGGGGAAGAGGGCAAAGAAAAAAGCTAATAAAGTGATAAGGGAATAGGGAAGAAGAGGAAATGATTGAAATTAAGTTGTTTACAGAAGAATGGGAAATTTTGACTCTTATCCATGTATGCATGCGAATATGCAAGATACTTATATGAATATCTTGGGATAAATATTCTGTTTGTTTCTTTGTTTGTTTGTAAAGGAGTGATAACTGTCCGCCCCCTTGCACTGTTACTTAATGTTCAAACACAAATAAAAGAAAAAAATGTTAATGCTGATTTTCAAGGCAACTAAGCACAAGGAAAAACATTGCGACTCAATATTCTGACATTGCTTTTCCTACTTTTGTCTTTATGCCACACTGAACTTGGCAAATATCTTCATATAAGCACAGACACACACAAAGACTAACATACACACACACACACACACACACACACACAGAGTCAACTATACACGCTGACATGACCACAGGAATACACATACACAGCCTTGAACGCAACCACACGAAAACGCACACCGAAAAACAATGTTTGCCCAAGTTAGTTATATCCTAGGCATACTGCAGTTTTGGCAAAAGGCCATACGCACGATGCACTTAACAAGACTCAAACTCACTGCTCAGTAGCAATGATCAGCGTGAATTACTTGTTAACCATAACCCTGAAACAATTTGTTTTATGGGTTAAATAACTGCCACTAACGCTATGATCTAAAAATTCGGAAACTTCAAGAATCGGTAATAAGCTCATTTATGAAATTGTGATATAGTTTATTCCTCTATAATATTCATTTCACATTCTTGAACGGGGATGTACTCCACCTGATTCAATGCACGAAGCTGCTAATACAGCTCCCATTCCTGCTGGAGCTACCATCAATAATAATAATAACAATAATAATAATAATAATAATAATAATGATAATAATAATAATAATAATAATAATAATGATGATGATGATGATGATGATAATGATAATAATAGGGATAAAAGGAAGTATTGCAACTGTACAGACTATTGCACTGCTACCAACTGCATGAAGACCAGAGAAAGTGCTAGAAACACGAGATCCACGACCCAAGATGTTAGCATTGGCTTAACAGAGGAGGAGAGGGGAAAATGGTGATAGAGGTACGGACCACAGCACTTCTGCGATAGGTGGGGGAGAGATGAGGGCTGACAAACCAAAGAGACTAACTGTCTCTTAGCGTTCAGTGATGACCATCGGACAACTGCTGTGAAACTGTTAACCACTGTGCTGCCATGGACTATGAGAGTGTGGAGAGGAGGGCAGGGGACTTGTAGAGACTTGCTATTACTCAACTTCCAGGGGTAACCACCATGCAACTGGTTCAAAATTGATAATAATAATAACGTAGAATTAAATTTAAAATTTATAGTTTAAAATTGATAATTCTCGACACCCCGTCGAGATAGGAAAGCAATGCCTAGCTACCCCCGAGTATGAATGAATGGAGTCTGTCCACCACTGACTGTTAGGACCGCTAACTGCTAAGTAGATATAGGGGGAAATCCACCATTGGGAAAGAACACAGATTGCGAGAGAGCCGCTAGAAGAAGCATTTTATTTTTTGGCAAAGAGGTAAATTTCTTTCTTTGAATGATTTCTGGTGATTGACTTTGAAAACTAACTCAGACTAAATTCTTATATGTATATTGTCTCAATAATAATAATAATAATAATAATGATAATAATAATGATAATAATAATAATGATAATAATAATAATAATCACCAGGCAACTGGTGTGAGATTCCAAATAATAATAATAATTATTATTATTTTGGAATCTCACACCAGTTGCCTGGTGGTAACCGCTGGAGTTTGAGTGACAGCAAGTCTCTTCAAGTCCCCAGCCCTCCTCCCCCAGTACTCATAGGTCGCAGTAATTCTACGATTTACAGTTTCACACCGGTTGCCCAGTGGTTATCGCTGAAGGCTGAGTGACAATAAGTCTCCTCAGGTCTTCAGCTAACGTCTCCTCCCTCTTTTGCACATCATGACAGAGCTACTATTCGTTGCAGTACTTATATCTCTAGCACCTTCCTCAGTATCCGTACAGTTCCAAGTAGTGCTGTGGTCTGTACGGTCTCTAACCTCCCCCTAATCCCGATCTCCTCCAGTCTCTCCCTCAGCGTTTTGGGGACGGTTCCTAGTGCTCCCACTATGACCGGTACTACCCTGGTTTTCATGTTCCACATTTTCTTTAACTCCCTTGCTAGGTCCTGGTATTTTTCCCTTTTTTCACCCTCCTTCTTTTTTACTCTATGGTCTGCAGGCACAGCAACGTCTACTATTTGGCAGGCCTTCCTTTTTTTGTCTACTATTACCAAGTCCGGCCTTCTTGCCTGGATGAGGGGGTCAGTTTGGATGTCAAAGTCCCACAGTAGTTTGTGGTTGTCATTCTCCAAAACTGCCTCTGGCTTGTGCTGATACCACTTTTCCCCATGGTTGAATCCCATTTGTTTACTTAGTTCCCAGTGTATCATCGTTGCTACTCTATCGTGTCTATGCTTATGCTCCTTCTGGGCAAGTTGACTACATTCACTAGTTATGTGGTTTACCGTCTCGTCTCTTTCACCGCACATGCGGCATTTGCTGTTTGTCTGTGTTCTGTCGATTTTTGCTTTTATGTAGTTTGTCCTTATGCTTTTGTTTTGGGCTGCCATGATGAACAATTCTGTTTCTCTCTTAAGGTTTCCCTTTCGTAACCACGTCCATGATTTCTCGTCTGCTATATCTTGTATCTGTCTTTTAAACTCGCCGTACAATTTTTCCCTTCCCACTTCTTTTCGAGTTTGCTGTACTGTTCCATTGTTTTCTACTTTATTGTTTGTTGCACTATCCCTCGCGCTCTTTATGATTTCTTC
>OY735198.1:43625776-43758276 GCA_963457665.1 Thysanoteuthis rhombus
TTTTCATTAAAATTCCTCGGCTGAGATGATGTGTGTCGTCAAATATTGGAATTTCAATCAGAAATTTAGTAAGATAAACTTTATATTTTGCAGACGAATATAAGGGGGAGAGAGACAATGACTGTAAAGCAATACAAGGAAAGAATGAACAATGCAATTGGCGGTTTTTGAAAAACATATGTATACTTATCTTTTTTATTATTGAAAAAAAAGGAAATTGAGTAAATAAGCCAGTTGAACGAATTGATCATCAGCCACTGGTAGGCAAAATGTTTCTAATCACCTTCTCATAACTGACTTACACATACAGATGCAAACCCACCAAAAATATTGAGATATTTAAACATAAACAAGTTCACGAAAAAGTGAAACCTAACCTTAGAAGGCAGATAAAAGTATGAAAAGGTACTTCCTGAGAGGAAACGTACAACCAAAAAACTGATCAATCAACCACACACTGATAGAAAATAGTGTCTAAGACATACCAAATAATTTATAATGACGAGTCAGGAATCGACTTTCCCCTACGAATAGAGATCAACAATTAGATAAAGGAAATAAAAAGAGAGAATAAATATATCGAATTAGACGAAGGTTTTCCCACCCAGAAAAATAGGATACTGCTAAAAAAACATCCTAAATGGATATTAAAAAAAATGAATCATTCGCCTGAAGAAGCCCCAAAAGGGCAAAAACATGCACGTGTTTTTGTGGGAAATCTTATTATTTATCTTATTTAAAGCTCTAATTTATCTTAATGTTGAATGTATGGAGCATTTCATGCGATTAATTCACCACATATAGGCTATTGAGCAACAGATTTGTGCATGCCGTATATATATATATATATATGTATATATATATATATATATATATATATATATATATATATATAGATAGATAGATAGATAGATAGATATGTGTGTGTGTGTGTGTGTGTGTGTGTGGTGCTGGCCAATAAGTATACGTACAAAAAGAAATTTGGCTTGAATGGTTTGGTTTTTAAGAGTTATAATGAGGAACTGTGGATGAATAAAAACAGATTTGATTTCTATTCTGCACGAATGTATCATGCACACATGTTTTGTAGTTTCAAATTTAATATCCAAGCGGAAACTGTCAAGTTGAATAGTTAAGGAATCAAACCGGATATTGTTTTTCTAATTATTGGTTCAGTAATGTTTTCTGGGACCGAAATTTGATTCATGCGAAATATCAACTTTCTGGTGAATCAGTTGTGATGTGAAATTCAAGTGCTGATCTTTCTACGAAGTTTTCTGAAATTTATGATATAAAATAAATACGTACTTTTAATCAAGTCAAAGGTTAATGAAAAATAGTCCCTATCACAGTCAAAACGAGGATTCAACAATCAAGTTTGATAAACGCAATATATAAGAATCTCTTAACAAAAATATATCAAATAACTAAATGATTAGTTCTAACATTCAATCGCATTAGGTTATCTGAAATTGGTAAATGAAAAAAATTGCTTGCTTGTTCATACAACAGACACAGCTGGTGAAAAATGATGACTATAAGTAAAGATTGAAGAATTCTAAAAAAAATAAAAGAAACTTCGTGAAAAAAAAAGAACTAATGTGTGCAACGTATATATTTATACATGTGGGTGTGCATATATATATATATATATATATATTTATATATATGTATATATATATATATATATATATATATATATATATATATATATATATATATATATATATATATATATATATATATATATATCATTAGGAAACAATGAAATGACCTCCTGTTATTACGCAGCTCCATGAACAATGTTTCATTTGAATTTAACAGTGTGAATACAATAAACAAATCAGATAATGGACTGCCGTGGGAGGTATTTTGATGGATAAAACCCATTCATATATATAAATATATATATATATATATATATATATATATATATATATATATATATATATATATATATATATATATATATATATTAATATATATATATACATATATATATATATATATATATATATATATATATATATATATTCAGAAATTGATATGCAGGAAGGGGGCAAAAGGAAAATAGGGAGAATGGGTTTTTGATATTGGTTGATTCAATTTTTCATCTTTGATGCAGAACTTGTCGCTGTCTGGTAAAAGCGGAAGGGAGGTAGCAGATTTATGGTCCTTGTTAGAGGAAAATGTAGAGGTGCTTGTGTAAAAGTGTTTAGTATGTAATATTAACACATACGGGAAGGGTGGCAGGAGGATCGTGGCAGAGTAAGAAATTTACTAAACATGTTAGGTGATCTAAATAGTCAGAAAAATTACAAGGTATGAAGATAAGAAAGGCAAAAAATGAATATCGAAAAAGACCATTATAATTTGCAGCACAGACTGAGAATGTGGAATATGTTTAACTCAGTCAAGCTATAAAGCCTAAGATGGACCACAGAAATCAAATCAAATTGCGTATGACGATTTGCTGGGAAGCATTCGGTATAAATAGAGACATCATGAAAAAGCAAATTTTTAATATGCTCAAAACGCAAAGTATACAATGGATGCAGCAGGAAAGGAACAGGCACAAGATGGAGAAACAAGTTAGCCAAGACTGCCGTTGAGAAATGACTGAGATTGGTGCAAATCTATGCGATAAATGGTACAAATGAAAATTTACCCTTACTACCATACAAACAATGTATATGTTATACATTAAACAAACAACACTGGGGAAAATCACATAACTTACATACGCAGGTATTTGGAAATAAGTGAACAAAGAAATAAGTGAATAAAAAATTATTTTGAAAAAGTTTTTGTGTTTACTTTTTAAAGCTATGAAGCCCTCTTGACAATATACATGTATGTGTACGTGTTGTGTAAGCATTTGTAGATATTATATATATATATATATATATATATATATATATATATATGTGTGTGTGTGTGTGTGTGTGTATGTGTGTGTGTGTGTGTGTGCTACCCTTTTTTCAAATTCCATTGCAAAACAACTAAAATTTGAAGTAACATGCATTTGACATAGAAAAATAACCAATCCATTGAATGCCTTCAAAGGGAACGAGAAGCTGCCTTAAATATACTTTCAACGGAGACAATTTTTTTTCTGAAAGGGTGTTGAAAATAAAGAAACATGAAACGGAAATGATTTTCAAAATATGCAGAAAAATATTTTTGTCATTTTTATTCATGAGAAGATACCTTCGAAATATCCTAACAGCAAGTTGACGTGAATTTAAGGAACATACAGAAAGTGTATCAGATACATCGCAAAACTCAATTCAATTCGATAAAAGCTTTAAAACTGACAGAATTTTGACCAAAGATTTTTAATTTCGAATCTTCTCCTGAGTTTCTGATTATTGATAATTATATCGATGATCAATATTAATCTTTGGCCCGAATTCTATCAATTTTGGAGATGTATAAGTGTGTTTAAATAGTTTTCCCGTGATACATCCAATAATTGTATGAAAGAAACTTTATCCGTGTGAAATTAACTTTTCAAGAAAGTTTGATTCCAATTTAACGGATCAGTTAGAAATGAATAAAGCATGTGTTCGCAGTCAGCGATGCATTTTCATTTTTTCAATGCTAATTGAGAAGGTTCTGCTTTTATCAACACGGATCCTTACCTTTTTTGCAATTTCAAAGATCTCGGTAAATTGATCATATTGAAAGACTTTACATCGTGGTATTGATAAGTTATGCAAATATCACCTTTACTGAGTAGGATCTTCATTTCAAACCTATTGGTCACAATATATGCTGGATAACCAAGTACTGTGCATCACCGGTAGAAACATACATATGTATGGAGAACGCTTCAGTTTACATTATTGACAAGCTCTTTGTAAGTTATATAGACAAACAAATATAATATTTTTTTCCATTCCAAATCATGCATTGAACTGAAATCGAACTCATCCCATGAAGAATAATCTGAAAATCAAACAGCGTTACTACGGAATCAACGATAATCAATATATATATATATATATATATATATATATATATATATATATATATATATATATATATATGTATGTATATACATATATTGGAAGTCAATACTTGTTTGGTCAACTCATATACGCAAATTTGTGTAAAAAGGGGACTGTGGGTCATGTTGCAAGGATATCAGACAATCTGTTCACATCGCAACTCCGAACAGGGATTCCCAGAGATTATATTCGAGACTAGCTGACAGAAAAAAAGAGGACTTTGTAATCTTGACAGGATCAGGAAGTATTGGCACTGCAATGTCCGCGATAGAGGGACCTGCCAAATTTTGGTGAAGGCTTGTGTCCAACAATGGCCGTTAAAAGACTGCTTCTACTACTGCTGTTGCTGTTACTGTTGCTGCTGACAATGATGATGATGATGATGATGATGATGATGGTGATGATTTGGCAGTTGAAAACGAACCATCTTGGAATAAAATAGCCTTGTATTTTGCTACATTTGAATTTTTCCCCCAAATTCACTGTGAACAGAGGCGTACCAAGGAGGAATCGGGGATATTTTGTAAAGCCACAAGGCACTTAATGGAGCCTAATAGATGTTAATTCACGTACCTCATCTGGTTGACACAATATAATACAAAATCTCGCCAAAGGTTGGAAAGGGACCATCAATGGACCGAAAACAACCCTGGGTCCCTAAATTTTCAGCCATGCCATTAATTGGCTAAAAAAACATCAACCCATACAAAAATGTCTCTGCAGTAGGTTTGACAATCGATTAAGATATTTTTCGCTAGATTTCCTAAGATACCTTCCCGTAACATTGTTGGCGAATCGAACTCTTCTCTCATCTCAGAAATAAATTACAAAACCATTCTTTGTAGTATAGGCCAAAGTTTTGTCCATCTTTGGCATATACGGAAATCAAAATTTTTTTGTCTTACCTCCTGAATTGAAAAATCTGTTCAGACAGCATACTAACTATGATTTTCCGAGACACGCAACTTTTTGAGTTTAAATTCCATAACTTGATGAGTCAGTTTCCTTTTTGCTGAGAATCGTTTACTGACGTGTCCCTCTTATATTACCGTGGTAGATTAATGCCTCCAAGAACAATGTTTTCAGTCGATCATTCTTATTTCAATCTTTTTTTCTTTAAAGCTGACACAAAAACGGAATTTCTCTGTTAGCTGATGCTCAAGAATTGTTCAATATGCATTTCCAGTTCAGCAAAAACCATAATGTGATTCCAAATATCATGCCGTCTTGAAACTAAGTACCTTTTAAGAAGCTTCTTCTTATGGGGATACAAAAATTATATAACAAAATAGATTAAAAAATTATGAATGTATCTATATAATGATCCGTGTGACTTTTTATACTTGTTTCTCTGTCTATAACAAGGGATTATTCTACTTATCCGTAATTATTTACTGATAAAAATATCTCCCACCCTCTATTGTAAACCATTAACTTACACTTGAACGATTCCTGTCAGTTTTTAATAAAACCTCAGTTGAAATTTATAGGGCAAAAACATTAATTTACACCATTAACAGCTTTGAACCAATGAATCATTAAGTCTTAATGTAAGGAAATGGCTTGTTCGCATTATGTTGATAGATATTGAGATTCTTTCCTAAAAAAAAAGCATCTCATTGAAATTCAAATGAGTCAAATGGATTTTTTCACGGGTGATAAGTACCGATCAAACGCAACTGAATACTATTTCTAGTTACCTGTTAGGAATCATCAACTAACACTGTTATCATCAATATCGGTTTCAAAGTTTTGAAGACGATCTATCTATCTATCTATCTATCTATCTATCTATCTATCTATCTATCTATCTATCTATCTATCCCAGTCCGTTCAGATCTATCTATCTATCTCAGTCTGTTCAGATCTATCTATCTATCTATCTATCTATCTATCTATCTATCTATCTATCTATCCATTTATCTATCAATCTATCAGTCTGTTCAGATCTATCTATCTATCTATCTATCTATCTATGTGTACGGGCCGCATCAGTGGAGCTAAAGGCCAGAAACTAAAACCTCTACTATTATGGTAAGAAAAAAAAGTCAATTACTGTTTTCTTAAAAACGATTCTTTTTTTCAATGATTTGGTAATCAATTTATGATATAGATTTATGCTTAAATTATTCCCTATTTTGTATCGGGCACTGCACATGCCTACTTTTTGGAAATTCGGACATTTTTTTCTAGCGATGACCACCGAACAAAAAGAATGAGAGGTAACTTATTTATTGATCATCTTTTTTCCCATTGTTTTAATTGCTCATCCCCAAAAGACAGTCAACCAAAAGACGTTGGCCACGTGACAGTTTCTATCCCCTGACTAACCAAATCTGTTTATTTGTGTAAGTATTTCTTGGTTCATCTTTTCAACACGAAAGTATGTTTCACAAAGTCTTCTTTTTTTTCTCGATATACGGTTCATAATCGTTTACCCTATATCAGTGATTTTCCAATGCTTTTCCGGTGGTCATCTGCAATGGACGACAGGCTTGGCTGATGGTCGCTACTGTTACTACTTAAGCATGACATACACGGTGGAAAAGCCAAAGGGGGCGAAAATAATTTGATAAGAGGTCAGGGCTGACGGTTGCTACTGATTCTATGTGTGATAGATATGGTTCCTTATAGATAGATAGATAGATAGATAAATACATACATACATACATACATACATACATACATACATACATACATACATACGTTTATAATAATTTATTGATACATGCGTTTGGGATGTGCCATAAAAAACAACTCAAGATATGTTGCTTGTATTTTTTTATGATATTGCCGAGGTATATATAGAAAGGTCCAACTTCTATTGTCTGAAAAGCACCAATATTCGTCTCTATATTATGCCCCATCGCCATCATTACACAGTTTTCAACGATATTCTGGTTCTGCATCGGTCTGCCTTCACCGATCAAGTCGATTTCTTCCAACAATGGACTGCATATTTGCCGTGGAATAATAAAGAATTCCAAAGAATAGTGTTTACTGTTCTTTCTACGACATTCGCACTCTTTGACGGTCCATTATTAAAGAATCTCTCTTGAAGGCTGACTTCTGTTGATTTTCAATTTCGCGTCGCATATTTCAGAATATTTGTTTTAGACTTTCGATTTCCAAGTGTGCAACTGATTGTCCGCTTTCCCACCGGTGTACCATTCTCTCCAGGAATGTATTCTGGCTTTGTAAAAGCAAATAGCCAGTAGGAAAAAAAAACGATATCTTGTGGGCCTGTTTTGGATACTTCTACTTTTTACTAATTATACATACAAAAACTGATACCCCATTTTTTTGGAAAAAGAATAGGCACTTTCTATTGGCCTAACGATTATAGCAGTTGAAAGATTTGAAGAAAAAAGAAAAAGGAGAGTCAATTATTTCATCAAATTATGAATACTCTTCCTCGGTGAGGTATTTAAAATGTATTATAAACCCTGAAAAACATTCCAAATACTTATCATTGCATAAACCAATTAAACCAATCGTTTACCCATGCTTGAGATTATGAATACCCTATTTTGTCAGTATTTTTTTTATGACTTCTTAACTACGGACTGTTTGTTTCTCCCTCATTTGCAATAAATTTCTGTGATAAAACCATCAGCAAAACCTTTCAAATATATATCATCAACATATTCCTATAGCAATATATATATATATATATATATATATATATATATATATATATATATATATATATGTGTGTGTGTGTGTGTGTGTGTGTGTGTGTGTGGATAGATAGACAGATACGTTGATGGATTTAAATATCTGTTTTCTGTGTCTGTGAGTGTACATCGACTGCAGAGAGTTTAAGATACACCCTTTCAATCTGTTCGGATAAAGACAATTTACGTATTTTTTCATCTCAACTTACTTGCTACACAACTCTCAGATTGAGGATAAACAAGTATTTATATGAACTGTTATCCCCCTCCGTGTGAGTCATACTTGTATCAAGTCCTGGCCACGGGCAATCAGTTTCTCACTCATCTGCAATGGATTTATATGGTAAAAATATTAGCAACCTATCGTACTTATAACAGCTGTATTGTGTAATCAATGGTTGTATATATACTTGACCATACACAATACCACTAGTCCTCATTTCTAATGTATTTATATTGTAAATCATTAAGAATTCATGAAAGTAATACCTATAGACCCTTTCATACCAGTAAAACTTGTATCAAATTGTTGCCGCTGAAATGATGTTTCTTTATTCATGTAGTAGAATCATTTGCAATGCATTTAGGTTATACATATAATAAAGCTTTTGTGTAAGTAATTCCTGTCATTATTCACGGCCATTAGCGAATCTTTTCTTCCTCATTTCAATGCATTTACCTTGTAAAATCTCTACCATTGTATTTACATTATATATATATATATACATATATACATTATATTATATATATATGTATATATATATACATATATATATACATACATATATATATATATATATATATATATATATATATATATATATATATATATATATATATAATTGCCCTACTCTGTCAGTTATGCTTGTCTGCATTCAACACCACTGTCAATTACTTTTCCCTTCATCATCAATGTATTTTTATATATTAATGACCTTCCTACGTTAGTGTATTCACTTAGTTTTATATAATAAAGTGAGTGAACTTATCAGGGAAAATTCTACGAAGCAGTGCATCTAGTAGATACCGACAATAATTCCATAAAAGTATCCAGGGTTTGAGTGTAGTTAGCTAAATACAAGCAAAGTTACTGTTTCAACATTTTTCCTTGTCAGTGTTTAAATGGAATTGAAAGTTCTGTTTAAATACATATTTCATCATCAGGAATTAACCAAAATGTGGTTGTATTTATTTGGAAATCAGAAATTTCACGGCAGATTGTAGTGGTCCCTGAATATCCAAAATGATGAAGCTGAATATTTAGGTATCTATTTTGATTCTTCTCATACGCCCAGAAAATAAACAGAAAACGTATTTTTAGCTGTTTTGCTCTACCCCAATAAAGATGCACTAAAGTACCATTCGTTTTTTTTTCCAGCTATTCTTTCAATCAGTTTAGGAAAGCTAGTCAAGTCATATCGAATCCAGTAACTTCTAAAATCTGCTTATTTTTATCAGAAAAAAGAAATGCAGACGTAGATTCTCAAATAAATTGGTAACAAAATGTTATTTACCAACGCTGAACGACACATCGGTTATCAGATTATCTGATCAATTCTATTTGACTACATTGTCTTGATTTTTTCTTCAAATCAATCTTAGATCAGTATTGTCTATTTGGACAAAACCATGTTTCCACCATGAATTCAATTGAAAACTCCTATGACATACAGATGATTACCCCTGGAAGAAAAAGGCATTGGCTGCAGCCTGGTTAAAGCAATGATCTCCATTACTCATTCGGACTTGTGCCAAACAAATGCTTTAAACTTATTAAGTCCCTTATTCTGCTACAGCGGCAACTGGACGCTCGATGATGAATGGAGGTCGTCAACTCGTAAATTGTATTCAATTGGCTCATTTTAGGGGGGAAACGTGGGCAGTCGGCTTCCATCTTGGTTTGAGGGAAAACTGGTATAAGCCATTGAAAGGATCTCACTCGTAGAAGAACACTTCATGTTATATTCAAAGAGATTGAGACGGATAAGAAAGAGATACAAAGGCTTGGTTTGGTACATCGGGTTAAATCCGATGTTTTTCGTTAAATAAGAGAGAAAAAAGAAAACAGAAAATAGAATGGAGGTGATTTATTTCTTTTATTCGTAGAAATACACAAAGAGTTTGAGGTTAGACAGAACGCGAAACAACCAGATTAATATTTAGAAGAGTGTTGGATGTTCTCCGACTACTGAAGCCAAAAGTATTTCTAACGTTCATCGCATATAATGCAAAAAACATCCAGATATTTTCCACAAGAGTATCTTTCTATATCGCGACAAGAATTATTATTTGTTTACGTTAAGTTTTCAAACGGATAATGACTGGTGGATTCCATTGCAAATCAAGTGACAGCAATTTTTTTTATCCGGAAATAATTTCCGAAGTTTGAACACTGAACTTTTGTCAATGATGCAAGATAAGCAATTATCTCGGCTCAGACAAAGGATTTACCATATGTTATCATCTGTATCTTTTTCTTCTTGAGGCTATGCGACATCAAGGAATTACATCAGCGTGGGTGGATCTATATATGTTGCTCGGCATGGAGAATTTTGCTGAGTTTTGATTTTAAAACTTTCACAGAACGATGTGTGATCTATGTGAATAATAATCATCATCAAATTGACTGGATTGACAGAGAAAAAGATCATGCTTTATATATATATATATATATATATATATGTTTGCATGTATGTATGTATGTATATTGTGCAAAACTGATGCTTTTTTACTGAGCTTCATCAGGCTTATTGGTTTACCTACCTATACACACACAAAAGCATTGACTCATATATACACACACACAGATAGGCAGGAAGACATTGAGAAAACTTTTTCAATTTTTTGCATGTCATTTCTGTCCCTTATTTCCCAATATCTGTCAACGCAATTTTTTTCTCCAGTGTTTCTTTCCCTGTTTCGCATATGCTTTGTAATTATGGTACAATGTATAAATTTTCTCTCGTTGGAAACATCAGTTGTTTACCATGTAACTGTTTCTGATATTTGAAAAATGGAAAAGTTACATCATCATGGGACCTAAGCAGTGCTGATCGAACACCACCTCCTTTTATTACTATACAACTCATGTCATAAATGTAGTTCGTCATTTTATATAAGGTTTTATGTGTATTGAATATTGATATCTTTTATACTAGATGTCATTTTTTTTTCTTTCTTAAAACAGGGCTTACTCACCTTAGTAACCCAATAAACGTATTTTAAGATGAAAGATAAGTAAGTATAGACGTGGCTCGCGTTTAGTGTCATTTTTATTAAATGTTCACCCATGTGAATGTTAAATCTATGGTGTCTCTTTTTTTAAATTTCAGACTGCATGCAAGCCAACTATCGTCTTTAAGAATACTAATTACAGAGAAAAACCTTTTCAATATTTTTTACCAACATATTCAACCGAAGAATTTGACAATTTTTTCGACTAACTTTATATCAATGAATAGTTTTGTAGTTATTAACAGATTTTTCCTCAAATTTTCTCCGTATAATGTTCTATCTACGTGATTAATATTCACCCCAATATCAATCGCATTGATAAGGAAGAAAAAAAGCACTGGAAAATAGATATCTGCTATGCACAAAAAGTGTTTTTTCTCCTTCATTAGAGTTATTGATTTTCTCCTGCATATTGCACCTAGTGCTAAACCAAAACTTGAGAAAGTAACCAAATCCAGCACATGACACGAGAAGGCGATAATATGAAAGGTCTGCGTAAATGAATATTGGTACACTTCCATCTAATGCTTATAAAATCCCCATAAAATTGATATTTGGAAAAAAAAAAGAAAAAAACATCAGAAATAGAAGTTGGATACAGTTTTGTTCAATGTAATTGATCAGGTAGAAAGTAAGGATACCGAATGCTATAATCTTCGATATCTCATTGTATTTTCAACAATCCCATATTTGCAACGAGAGAAAGACTAAAATGGTTTTTAAAAAAAGGATGTATTTGGAATTCGTAATGCAATCTTTTTTTTTTCTGTTGACAGGTCTGTGCCATTCTGCAAATGAACAAAATCGATGTTTGAAAAATGAAAACACGGGATGAGAAAATGGAAAATATAATCAGGAAATCAACTATACATCTGATGAACAAAGTCACCGTAAGAAATGAAAATCAATCAAATATAAATGATCCTCTTATTTATTTATATATATATATATATATATATATATATATATATATATATATATATGTGTGTGTGTGTGTGTGTGTGTGTGTGTGTGTGTGTGTGTGTGTGTGTGTGTGTTTTATTTTCAGTTATTCTTTTTCTTCAATTGGATATCATCTGATTTCTATCTATGGATCACTTTTATTTTATAGATGAATTTTTTGCACATCAAATTACTCCACCCGTAAGGGTAGATTTTTAGTCTTGTCTAGGAGTAAAAAAATTTGAATGAAGTTAGATTTTCATCGTTTTGAATAAATCAAATCGTTAATTTTTATTATTTGTGGGTCAGTTTTGATATCGACGTGGGTGAAAAACATAACAATCGGGAACGTCGTTTATATCTAGAAATATTTTTTAAAAAAGGAAAATAATCAAACTTTTTGGAAATGAAGTTCATCAAAATTATTGCCAAGAGCCTAATTAGGTGTCACATGATTTCCCACATATACTTTGACGAGGTTATGTTCGGTAGTTTTCTCGGTAGGCTTTCACATACAGACGGACGGGCGGAAAGATGTTTGGAGAATTATAAATTTCTTTCTGTTTTCTCGCTTGATCGCACATCCTATTGACATTATTCTCACCCTCACCTCTGGGGGCAGCTAACTGGTTAAAAATCACTAGTTTTTGCTTGCTGATCTGATAATCAAATGTGACGTAATCATGACAGTCTTCTGATAAGACATTCCAAAATAGTGACATTATTTTTGTATTAGATGGATAGGTGTAATCACGCTGCAAAATAATGCATAATGTTTTTCGACAAATTGGGTTTGTTCGAGAATTGAATGCATAATTTCATGCCGATCTACATATCAATGTATGAATAATGAATTGCGTTATATCATATAGAAACTCATTTGAAATTATCTCCAGTCATTACCCGGTTGATGTATCACTCAATCCAGACAACGTAAAATATAATAAACAACTAAAGAAAATGGGCCAGCAGCAGGAATCAAACATGCCGCTGATAGGGTAGCTGAGTCAACGTAGCAATGCTCTTACCATTGAGCTAAACAGCCGCCGGTAATGCAAAGGCCAAACAACTTCTTTCTACCCCAATTCCCCTCTCGCTCATTCTCAGTCTTTTCCATCTCAAGGCGACGGTACATACTTAAGAAATTGACATATTTGGTCCAACAAAATGAATTACAAATTGCGTTATTTTACATATAATCTTATTTGAAATAGTGTCCCGTCTGTACACTGTTAATATATCATTCAATTTAGACAATGTTTATAGAATAAACAAAGGTAAGAGCATCGCCACGTCGAAACAGCTACCCAATCGATGGCAGGTTCAATTCCTGTAGCAGCCCCGTACTCTCTGATTGTTTATTCTATTTCATCGTCATCATTAGTCACTTAACGTCCATCGTTGGACGTAAAACTTCCTTAGGAATCACCGTGCTTCTGTATCGGGAGCCTCTCTTAGCCATTTCTTTCTGAATTCGCCAAGCTCGTCTCTCCATCTAGTACTTTGCCAGCCTCGGTTACACATATGATCTCTAGGGATCCATGTCGTTAGTCGTGATGTCCATTAGTTGTCAACTATACTAGCAACATGGCTGTTCAAATGTCATCTGAATTTTTTAATGAATTCTATGATATTTTAGTCTCCTATTTTCTCCCAGATATATGGTGGTATCTTGTGGTCTCTCCGTGTGAGTTTGAGCATGATTCTTCAATGTGCACATCGCATAGATTTCAGTCTGAGTGTCAGTTACATTGTCTGAATTGAATGATATATTAACTGCGTAACGACAGGAGAACATTTCAAATTAGGTTCTAAAGAAAAAAACGCAATCTATTATTCATTGTGATGGACCAAATACGTCTACTTCTTAAGTGAATATTTATGTATATAAATGTTTGCCATGTCAGTAGCATGGAAAGAGGACTCTTAAAAAAATCTATCGAAATCTACTAATGTCCCTTGGATAAAAAAAGTACATTATTTGTCCGTCTATTCTGAACAAAAAACGTTATGATCTATTAAGCGGTCCCGTTCTGCCGAACGCTTTCAATAACCTCCTTACTGACGGGGTTTTTTGATTCTGATTCGCATCATAATATTGTTCTGATGAGCATTGTCGACATGAGTTGAATTTATATTCATGCGTTCTGCTCCTTTAGTTTGGGACAGATAAAAGCATTGGGAAGTGAAAATCATGAACGGTATTCCATATTTGCTAAAACATGAGTAAATAAGTGGAATGATATATATATATATATATATATATATATATATATATATATATATATATATATATATATGTGTGTGTGTGTGTGTGTGTGTGTGTGTGTATTCATATATCAACAAATGATGGTACTTATAATAAAAGCTGTGTCTCTCTCACCTATGGTATCAGTTGCATCTTATTGGACCACCATCTTTCTCTGACGTCTCTCTTTTTATCCTCCGATTGGACTATATAACTTTCTTTCCTCCCGTTTTCCTTCCACTTTCCTATTATACTATATAAATTTTTGCTTCCCCCTTCCACCTTAACTTCTTATCAAACTACCTAACTTCCTTTTCCTGTACGTCTCTTCTTACTTTATAATAAAACTTCATTGAATTTTCCCCACTCCTTTATCACAATATTATTGAACCACGCAACTTTATTTCTCCTCACTCCAATCTTATTGTGTCTGTCACACTTATAGTTTCATTAGGAGACGTCAGTAGAACCCGTTATTGTGCACATGATGACCGTCAGTGAATGAAGGGGTGCTGGACTAGTAAATATATATAAAAAATAAAATATCGATTCATTTTCCATTCTGTTGAAAATAACAAGCTTAAAACATAGGATTCTTTCTGTTGAATAACCGATTGTTACCAAGTAACCTATTTATGCAGGCTTTTAGCGCGCATAAAAAACTCTAACCTATTTCATATTTGTCTCCATCAATATATATATATTTGTTTGGAAGTAGAGATCGCATAATTTAAAAAAGTGGGAAAAAACAAGCAAAATGGAAGGAAAGAAAAAAATATATATATATATATAGCACTTCCAGAATGTATTCAAAAATAATTTGCCTCTCGGCAGATGTTTTATTTATAAATCACATAGAATATGCATTATATATTTTTGAAGAGCTTATCCGACAAAACGAAAATATCCTTGTTTGGGGAAGACTGAGTAAAAAATAAATAGGATGTGCAAGATTGGTATGACAGATTGTTTAAAGAAAAAAAAAAGCGTCTCGATTTGTCGTTAAAAATAATACTTTATCCTCTTTTAAAACCGATTATGTTCTGTCCCTGATGATTATAGCAGAACGACACCATCACTATAAACATTGACCTGGTCATCATCATCATCATCATCATCATCATCAATATCATAGAAAGAACTCACCAATCATCCTTATGGCTTAATTAGAGCACTCACAAAAATTATTAAGATTGACGTCTGCCAACGAAGCAATCTAATTTTGCAAATCATTATATATCTAGTGCGTTCTGGCAGCACTGTATTGTATAGCTGTTAGCAAGCTAGTGTCCCATAGACTGACTACTGTACTAGGTTCGATTCTTATTGCTTGGTCTACACTTGCAGATTTATTATACCAGATTACGTTCAGCGTGTTAAAAACTGGCAGAATCCTCACAGCGGAGTAGATCCTTTCCTCTATCTTTGTCTACTAATTATCATCAACGTCGATCTCTGTGTATAAATTTATATGTAAACCAATATATGATATAATTGTGTAAAATTCTATCCTCTTCCGATACAATATAAGCATTTATAACTAAAAAGCCTCCATGCCTGCCTTCCCCTTTCGGTGTACAAAAATATAAAAGAAGTGCGTCTGTGTATGAGAATTCTGATCAGTTCTAAAACAAAACGAGTCCAAATATACCGTTTTCTTTTATGTCCCATAAATAAAATTTATATTATCGTCTTTGTTTAGCCTCTGAAAAGAGTACTAAATTCGACAACCACAAAACAGATTCCCATTTTCCACTTTGTTGAACAATACAGTCAATAATTTATTCGTATATTAAAGAGTAATGGAGACTATCACCATTGTTATTCCGCGTCAGTTTTCCCTATTAGAGGACCATCGAAGTGTTTTCATCTCTTCCTTGCGATGTTCGCCTGTTAGTTATCGTTGTAAAATAGCTATTGTTGGCTTCTGAATTAGTTGACAATGTAACAAAAAAAGACCTTGGTGATTTGGCTAGGACAGGAGAAGCCAGTTCCAAAAATATTATAGAAATTTGGATTCGGTCAGTAGCATGAAATCTTCTGACTCATCCTTTTTGTTGTATCGTTTGTTAGTTTTTCTCTTTTTCTATCTTGTGAAAGTCGGCAACGTTCCTGCCAAAATAAAACCATGACTTCAAACGATGAATTCAAAAAACCGCAGACACCCTGTACTTGGAGCGAACTTGTTTCATATTCTACCGCCAGTCTATTCATTTGTGTACATATAAAACCAACTATAGCCATATCAGCAACTCTTTGCTACATATGTTTGCAATATCCCCTACTTTGTCTTAGATATAGCCAATACACATACACGCACACGCGCACGCACACAGAATATATATGTGTATATGTACGTGCATGTTAGAATAAGGGGCCAAGCCGTAGAGTAGTGATAAGCAAGTTAGTTTCACAGAGCATTAAAACTGTGTTGGTTGTTCATTAAGTACTACATACATATTATGCTAGACTAATGCTCAGCATCACATGAAGGGATTGTAAAACAGAGCAGCATATTAGATGAAAAAAATATCTGTCAGGGATATCATAGAATCAATTAGAAAACTGAAATGGCTATGGGTTTGTCTTGAGAGACAACCGATGGATATCACAACTCACAAGGATGATCCCAAAAGATAATACACGAAACAGTGGTGGGTAAAATATACGATGGTGAGACAAAATAGACAAATTCAAAATGTACTGGCTACGTTACGCCTAGGGAAGGTCTACGTTCAACGAGGGACATTAAAATGATGATGATGATGATGATGATAGAATACGAGGACGAATGTGGGGGCCACCTGAGCCGATGAAGGTATGGAGAATTGACTAGAGGAGTTGAGCTTAAACTCTCTTTGAGACAATTTGCGTTCACTTTGCAGTAATGCTAATGCTCTTTGGAAATGTATGAATTCATCTCTCCCTAGATATGGGTAAGATAGCATAGAGTTGGGTGAGTGACGTGACATTGGGTGCTTGTCGCTTTTGACTGTTTTTCCACATATTACAAACAACTATAGTAACACAAAATGAAGCAAGGACGATTGATGTCGTCAGCGTGAGCAGACTATCTACTTACTCAAATGCATGGACGCCTCAATGTGATTGACGGTTAGAGAAATTATCAACAGCACAGTGAAGTTATACGATTTGACAAATTGGAAAAAACTACTTCTCTTCATGTCTTTACTCCCAATTGCAGGTTTCGTAGACTAGCAATTTCATCTGATGGGTTTGAAATTATATTTTTCAAACTGATTCAATGACGTTGCAAGTTAGCAGGGTGCGTTATTGGGAATTACTGCTTGAAAATAATTAGTTTTTACAATTTGTCAGATTATATAACACATTGTCGAAAGAATCATTTTACTTATATATATATATATATATATATATATATATATATATATATATATATATAAATGTATATAGATAGATAGACAGATGTATAGATACACAGATAGATACATAGATACATAGATTAAAGATTTGGATATCAGTACTTGTCATAAGTATTTGAGCAGACATTTTACTTCTAATTGTTTTTTTTTATTTAGGAGAGTCGAGAACACAAACAAATTTTATTACAATCAACATTGATAGAAATATACTGTTAAATAAAAAGTGTTTTTTTCCATTCTAGATTCCTGTACAAAATCGATCAAGAAGATTGTAACGGAAAACTTATACTGCTATTGGGAAGAGTTGCCAAAACAATAGACTAATTTGAACACCACCTGCTTGAAATTATTTATAGCCCTCCCTGTTCTGGGCAATAAATAGATTTTGTGCTTGTTCAAATATTTATGAAAATACATTCTTGAATAAACAAACCATGTTTTCACATAAAAAAGTAAAACTCATTGAGCATTGCTGGAGAGGAAAAAATCAAACACTTCAAAATATTTCTTATGGGAACGCTCTCAGGGGAAAAGTTCAATAGGCCGTTCATGCACTACATTTTTGGACCAATCTGTACCGATACTAAACTTCAAAAGGAAGAACTTGCATTAGTTATGTAAAACCAGGTCGAGTGCTTCCAAATAATCAGGGTAGTTCGAGTCTTCTCGGCCCAGTGAGGTATGTGATATGTATCAATTAGTTTGATGTTTTTTGTTTTTTAGTTTTTGTTTTGTTTTGAGAATACATACATACATAAGTCACCGCACTCACATGTATAATATTTCACAGCACTGAGGATACACCCATTTCAACAATCCCTCTCCATTTCTCAAGCTAAATTCTAGGGAACAATATTGGTTGTCCAGATGCAATTAGTATTCACTTTCGTGTCGTTAATTTTGTGAAATAAAAGTTCCTTAAATTCCAATGAACCATATTTCTGAATCTGGAGAATAAAGAAAAAACATGTCAGATCTGAGTACAAAAAGATTCTTCGAGAAACTAAGAGCTGGGTTGATTTCATAGGAATAACAGTTGGGTCATGGAAAAGTGTCTCATAATATACTATCACAAACAAAATCTGTATCTTTCTCTGACGGTTATCACACATGTAGGATAAAATTGCTGGTGCCTACTACTATCATTGTAAGTGTAACAAACATGAAAGAAAGGAAGCCGGGGGAAATGAAAGTTAGTTGGTTTCATATGAGGGTATGGAATTAGAATGGAAAAACAAGATTTAGGTAGTTCGAGACGAGGATAGGACGAGAAAGAAGAGCAAATAAAGAAAACCGAAAGAGAGTGAAGTGGGAGGGTTTCGTTATTAGATAAGAAAATATGAAGACGATGACTACTGATATGATAAATGAAACTGACGAATAGTTCAAGTGATCTAACAATATAATTTGCTTGTATACATTTTTTGTTTATCTGTTCGTTCGTTTGCACTCAAATGGGTTGATCTCCGGTTGTTCCATCTTTATCGTTTAACATAATTACGTCATTTAAACTATAAAAACTTAATTTCTGATCAAATATCAAAATAGCTTGAGTTGGGTCGAGAAAAATAACGATACTTGGATTATTATGAAGAAATCATCTAATAAAATAGCTTTATGGTCCTTAGCAACGACCCATACACCAAAAACCCTGTCATTTCGGACGGGTATATTCTAGTAGATATATGATTTAGGAAAACGTTCTGTTTGATTGATCACCTTTTCCTTGAATTTTAGCTCATCAGCAAGTAAGCAAGAAAATCTATATCCTATGATTTGGTGCAAATAGCACAATGAATTATTGACTGGAGAAAAATATACAACATTTCTCAGAAAAATCGATTATATTACGATCAATTCTGATCCATACAAAAGATACTTGAGAATTCCAATCCAAATATCAGTAAATAGTAGATGGAAAATGTACAGATGTTTAAAACAATAAATTGTGATGCTCTTCTAGATCATACATTGGTTGCCTTTATGACAAGCTTGCCAACATCGAATATATCTTTTCGTCATTTTATTGTACGATTTCACATCTTAGATATCAAACTCTAATGGTGAATATGTCTTTAATAAATGTAGCCATAAATTCAAATTAAATGATTTAGCTAGAAATAAGAATCCTCATATTTAGAGTAAAAGTACATTCATTTTGGAAGAAAAGGGTGTGAATAAATCTATATTTTGTCTGTAACTTAGAGAAGAGTCATTAATTTTTTTTGCACGGACAATTCAATCCATTATCAATATTGCTGCAATATTTTGGCCAATTATTTCAATGGCCCTTTTCAGGAGCAATATACAATATTGGTAAGGAAAGAGCATTTCCTTACATCATTATCTTTTTGTGGTAGTGAGAAACGAAAAGAATAATGTACAGAAACTTCAATACTACTCGTATATGGCGCTTTGAATCTTGATTGGCTGTGAGCAGTGAATACGCATAGAAAACGTAAAAAAGTTAGTCAAAAGCCAAACCTCCCACTTTCAATGGTGCACATGCCGAACTAATACAGAGAAATAATAGAATAAATGGAAGATAAACAACATTTCGATTTGACACCATAACGATCTGATAACAGTGTATAGTGAAAGTTTTGTTCTCCGTTAATACTTTAATTTCAACGATCAGGCCCCCTTCCCAGCAAAAAAGGCTTGAATTGCCTTTTAGAGACACAGATATATATTTTTCCGTTTTTGTGAATTCATGGCACTAAGCATACCCAATACAAAATTCCACATTCGCCAGTGTTTCATTCATTATTTCCAAGCATTGTGGTTAATGTTTTAATTGTCTGTCTAATATTTTTTCTATCTTTCAAGATTGTCCGAACAAAAGTTAGATAAATCTATATTTTCAATTTCTAGATGCATCTACGTGCATCTCAATAATAAGGTCTGTAGTTCGGTTGGTCGGTCTATCCGTCTCTGATATGTTTGAAATCGATTTTAGGCACACGGTACAAAAAAGATATGTTTAGTCCCGCATCTTTGACGAGGTTTAACTGAGAGAATAAAGCTGAATCAGGCAGTTTCTACCCATTACGACATGTTTTAGAGGGATTTTGATTAGATATACTACTGTGATGCAGAACTGGACCTTGAATTTATGGTCATATGTGATTGCACCGTTCAGTGAATTCACTGATGATCCCATAAACATTCAAGAAAACGATCAGATCAGTCATTCATCCCCTCAGCCCTCAAGTTCCCCTGTGCATACATACAATTATCATCAGTCTTTTGACGTCCGTTGTTGAACTTAGACTTTCCCAGGATTCGCCAAAATTCTCTATCATGGGCGTCACAGCATCAGTATTTGCTGAATTTGTCTAGTTCATCTCTTCATCTTGTTTTCTATCGGCCTCAGTTTCTCATGATATCTCTTTTGATCCATGTCGTGATGTCCATCGGTTGTCTTTAATTCTTGAAACATGGCCTGTCCATGTTGAGAATAAGAACAAAACAGTCAAGAGAGAAGATGCAAAACTCGGCAAGGTAGACCACTACATCTACCTAGGATTACGAATCCCCATAAGGTCCTCAAATGAGGAAGAAATCAAACAAAAAATCAATTTTGGATGGCAAACCTTCGGCAGATCAAGCTCAACTTTCAAGAACCAGATGATCCCAATAATCTTAAAAGAAAGAGTATACAACTTATGCATTCTCCCAACGGTCACTTATGGAGCTGAAATATGGAACCTGACCAAGAGACAAACCCCCAAAACTGAGAAGCTTGCAACACGCACATGAGAGAATCATGCTCAACCTTATATGGAGAGATCACAAAACAGAACAGAGTCTGAGGCATACATATATGAATAGGCAAATCAACTCAGTTACCAGATGAGCAGCCACTCAAAACTGAATATTATCTCAATTTTGATATATTTGTCAGGGTTTAAGCACTACAGTTTTTTTTTCAACTGAAAACAAATACTTCATTTCAACTCCAATCTGGTACATACATTTTGGAAAAAAAATTCCATGAGTTTTTGAATAAACGTACACACCAACTAGATGATACCTGATGAAGGCCGTACAGAACAACGGCCGAAACGTTGTATGAAAAACAACCAAGATGAGGATGGTCCGAATAATAATAGAAATAATAATATTAATACCTCATCTCAAAAATTCAGAGATATACAAACGTACGCATGTTCTGAAGAAAAGTCTGTACGTTTTGATCAACAGTACATGAGTTTCAAATAAATATCCATAAGCTTTGAATAAAGGTCCATAAAAATGGAATAGAGGTACTCAAAATTTAAATGAAAGTATTTATAAGTCTGAATTCGCCCGAATCATGAATAGCAGCATTAATAGCTGTAATAACACTTAATTTTGGTTCACTGATTTTATTATGCATTTTCGTCCATACTGAATCTATTCGTAACTTTCCTTTTTATCTAACATTAAACGTTATTCTATATATATACATTACTTTTCAATAACGTTGAACAAAGTTTTTTGCAAACGTGATTTATATCTTAGTTTCATTCTCTTCTTACATTTGTATTTTACACGGTCATTTGAGATTTCCTTTTTTTACCTTTTTTGTCCCTTTCGTCTGACAAGCCAGACATGCTAATATAATCGGAGACAAAAAAAATATAAAGACAAAATAAATCTGACAAATAACTAAATTGATATTTCATTTATAATTCTATTAGGATTCCCTTCTTTATTTCAGACGCATTTCGTATCGTTTTTTGCTTGTTTTTTTTTTTAGGGGGGGGGTTCAGTATTGCACCAGATTCTCCAGTCTTTCCCACTTGTCTCGTCCCTTTCTCGATAACAAATTAGAAACTAATATGTATGTTAGACATTGTACTATTCAAACCTTCCTCATCGTCTATGGTTTGTACATAAGATACGATTCAGTTGGCTGGAGAGGGGGACGGAACTCATTCGTCATTGTCTCTTGCTAATAGGTCTACGATGTCAATGAATGTGTTGAGCCTAAAAGCATGGTAGATCGATATGTATATATATATATATATATATATATATATATATATATATATATAGAGAGAGAGAGAGAGAGAGAGAGAGAGAGAGAGAGAGAGAGAAAGAGAGATTGGGGCACAAACTGAGGTTGAAGGACAGGAATGAGACAAAGGAGAGGAAAATAGACAGAGTCTGAAGGATTGAGATTGGAAGAAGGGATGAGGAAGAGATTGAAAACAGTGTGCAAGGGAAATATAGCCGAGAGAGGAAAGATGGAGTGAGTAAACGGAAGAAAGAGAAGGACAAGGGGAAGGAAAAGACGAATGAAAGAAAAGGGAAGGAGAAGAAGAAGAAGAAGAAGAAGAAGAAGAAGAAGAAGAAGAAGAAGAAGAAGAAGAAGAAGAAGAAGAAGAAGAAGAAAAAGACGAAGAGCAACAACAACGGCAAAAACAACAACAAAAATGGGGAGATATAGGAGAAAAAAAGACGGGAAAAAGGAAATTATTGACAAGAGATGGTATTAGATGATAAAGACAAAGAAGAAAGGGGAGATAGATATATAGATAGATAAACAGATAGATAGATGGATAGATAGATAGATAGATAGATAGATAGATAGATAGATAGATAAAGAGAGAAAGAGAGGGAAAGAAACAAAGTGGATAAAGAGAGAAAAACAGAGAGGCCAAACTGGATAATCGTGCAAGTTGTACATTCGTTCGAAAACTATAGAAAATCTTTTGTAATATAAACAAGTTGGTCGCACTGTAAATCTCAATCTTATTTTATTTTATTTTCTGTTTGGGAGAAGAGAACTGACATGGATTGAAATAGATGAGGTGGGCAACGAGCTGAAATTAGAATCTTGTTCCAAGTCCAAATGGGAAAATGTGCTACCGTTTTTCTGGTCTTTTTTTCATCAATTCAAGAAATAAATATTCGTCATGGGAAAACTTTGTCGTTACTCATTAGCTTAGTATATCGGATAATGGATGGCTCACTGTTTTTTCCTCCAGATACAAAGTCTATCCAGAAGATATGCAGTCATTTGATATGAACAGAAAACTAGTGTACCTCAGGCAATGACGCCATTGCCCACTTCGAAGTGCTCCCTTTTGAACCTCACATACTTATCTCAGCTTCCCTTCAACTCTATGAAAAATGTGTACCAAATCCCCTTCTGCAGCCAATTTCAGCTCCCCTGTTGCGTCTGCTACAATTTCGACCCCTGTTTTGGATCTTCATGGAGGAGCCAGAAGCTATAAAAACGGGGAAGAATTCATGATTATATTTATGAAACTTAGTTGCAAAAAAGTTTAATGAGAATTGAACTCACAACTGTAGTAATGGAATGCACGGCTGTCTTGTTAGCCACAACTCTACCTATTGCATCCTCAGTATTGACGTGTATTAAGCTCACAATAACATAGAACAAGGTTACAAACACAGACCCCTCCCCAGTCGGTTTTGAAATCATTGTGATTCTAATGGTTTTGCTAACAAACGTTTTACACGGGTGGGTAACTTACGTATTGTTATTTGATAAGCTCAGATGAGTACAGAACATGCTTATAAGCACAGAGCACTAAGTGACGATCACATTTCTCGCAAAACAATGATCTGCTTGGCAATCAAGTATATATCATCTTGTAGGGTTGCAATATCAGAGTATTTGAAAATGCCAATATCACCGAAGAGACCCCACATTTGGCAATTAGTGTTACAGACTTTCAGAGAATACCAATAGTTCATCCGAGATGGAGCTTTTGATGCTTAAATGGAGCACAACTCTAAGAAAATACGGACATATAGCAAACTCATCATCTTGCAAATGAGATCGATTCTCATTTGGGTGTCAAACTCTCATGTTTTGCTCTGTGTTAAAATTATATTTCGTGAATATTGGAAGCACTTTCCATATTGCGAAGGTTAATAAGCTATTTCATATCATTATTCCTCTGATGAGACCAATCCTCATTGGATATGTATTATCGTGGCCCTTTGCCTTACTGAACCACTTTTTGTACATTTTGCAGGTATCTACCTACAAGATTGATTAACAAGCCAGTATCAGTGTCAAAATATTATTTAGTGAGTATTTCTTGTGTCATACTAAAATAACCGTCGTAAATATTTTCAACGGAAGAAAATTCAATTCAAGTCACTTATTCTGTCTTCGTGTAGTTCATAGAATGAATCCTTCCACAAAACTGTATTTACTTGGACATCCATCGCTCTTTTTATACGGGAAAACTTCCGACTTCTGGCATCCCAATTCCTGAACCAGAAAAAATAACTGAAATACTCAGAGTAGGGATTGAAGTTGGAATGGCAGAAGGCAACTTAAAAATCTTTTCTTTTAAAAAAAATCTTTTTGCAATCCATATTAACTATATCATGAAAAGCCTGGCTGGTGGACTCAATTGCAAGAAGGTACTGACAGCCCAAGACTTGAAATCACGGAAAGTCCAATCAGTGCACCGGAGTCAAACTCCTGCTGCGACATTTTGCGTTCACTTTGCACTAACGGCCTTGAGAAGGGCTTGAAACAATTTCTCTACCCTGCCAGGTATGAGTAAATAATACCACCGACTGGGCTGTTCAGCCTTGATTGGCAGCACTGAATTGAAACGAGCTAAGTACGACTCATCTCGGTACTCAGTGGACTGCACAAAGGGAACCGACTGTTAGTTCGACGGACAGAATGATGACAGAGTATAAAAAGCATCATTTGACATGCTGATCACCGTCGTAATTCGTTGCATCCTGGTCTGTCTCGAGCAGTCCTGACAATCTCTTGCCTCTGGACCCAGGCAACGGGAACAAAAGAGTAAAGCAGATTATATGCACAACTCCCCCTTACTTTAATTCAGTCTATGACCAATTCATGTCCCTGCAGTGCAAATACACTCCTGAGATCTAATGCTTTCGTTATTTTCAACTACGAGGGACGATGAAGTTGATGAGAACGACTCACCATTCCCTGTACCACTGGTTGGTGTTTGAACCCAAGTGAAAGCAAATATTCTGAATCTTATATTATGAAACAAGCAAACACACCCAACCCGGCAAAGTGGTACAACACAATATCATTGACATTATCCCTCTGTCCAAATTAGCCTTACGTTTTGCTCAGCTCAGATTACTTAATAACAATAATCAAATCATGAGATTCAAAATTTTTGATGCAAACACGTCTTCGTTGGTGGGAAAGAAAGAGAGGAAAAAACGAAAGGAACCAAAACAAGGCCGTATCTGGTCCTGGAGATAACAGCTATAATTCCCAGGTGACGATACCATTTTACGTGAAAGCTTGAATGGAGACAGACTCATTCTTCAAATTAAATAATACCTGTCCTTCGACAAAAACAGTGTAAAGCCAGAGATACAGTCATTGCCATTTCGGCCCACCAAACAAGTTTATCGACGAAATCTTGTCGAATTACGTGCTATCGACTTATTAGACTTGTGCAATACAGACGGCAGGCGAAGGCAGTGAATTCTTACGCCTAGTCGCTTTGATTCTTTTCACAGCCAAAATAGATGTACACGCTCATCAAAGTTATTGCATGTAAATATTCACACTATTTATGCACAGAGGATTCACAACTCCAATCACGATTTTATGTGGCTTCGTTTATCGGTCCTGGAAATTACCACATTCTGCCGGGTGTTTGTTGTTGCCCATCTTGAGTTGTAATCGATCCAAGCTCCTGTATTCTCGATTAATATGGCCATCGTGTTAAGAGGTCAATGTTTGTTCTTAGTTGAACAAAGAAGTAGGTGCGATTTGCACTTTTAAAGAAGTGCATTGATAAGTGCCGAGACAATGATTAGCTATTCATATATCTCAAGCTGTGGCTTAGTCTCTCTGTCTTTTTCTCTGTCTCTCTCAGTATCTGTCTGTCCGTCTGTCTCTTTTGTTTCCATCTCTCTCTCTCTCTCTATATATATATATATATATATATATATATATTTGATTTAACACTAGACACACAGGCTACCCAACAAGAATCACCAATACTGACAAAAACATCATCCATACCCACACGAACAACGATAGAAATAGACACACGCATACGAACAAACAAAACAAAAACACCTACACTGGCACTAACAGTACTAACACCTATAACAGACACACACATATGAACAAACATAACAGGAACACCTACACAAATACTAATATTACTGACACCAATATTGTGAACAGACACAGCTATATGAACAAACACAACTACAAAAACCAGCGTACAGATAATAGGAACAAGAACACTAGACACCATAAGGTCCTCAGACCTACTACCCCTCATACCCTGCAAAAAGAAAGCCCTAAGAGTAGCATCCTCCCTCAACCCATCACATTGACCCTTGGAAAGCATCCTGAAGACCCAGACAAACACCCTGACCAGCAGGTAACCCCTACATCAACCCACACACACACTCTACCAAAAAATTAGGAAAGCCCCCTACCACTAAATATGGAAGGGGGGTTAGAAAACCTGATTCCAACACTAGCAAGCAGTTTAGAAAACTTACTAAAACACTACTACACACCATCAAAATACTAAACTGAACAACCCTCACCACACAGAACACTAATACACACAACTCCTACCATTAATATCCTCACACCCACATCTTAGAAACATTCAATAATGGAAGCTTCAAAGTCACCTAGACCCATAGGAAAAACTTCACCTTAGCCTGTTATAACCCCTGTTCAACTCATAGCCAAAACATTTTCAGTAACTTTTAAGGTTGATACCTATGTAGCTCCATGACCCCACCACCCCTCTTACACTATCCCAAACATACCAGAAAATCCACCTCTACAACACTACCCCCTACCCTGACACACTCTGCCCTCCCCAAGTCCAACTGCTGCTGCTTTACCAAAATCCCAATACCTGCTGGTCATTCTTACATTCAGCAGGAGGCATCTAGTAGCCCTGACAACAAAACTTACCCACAATGCATAGTCCCTGGCAGTGGACTCTGGTTCCACATGGTACATTTTAATCCACACTCACACAACACGCACCACTGATGATGGGAGAAATCCCGAAACATGTATGGACTATTGACATATAAGGATTAATAAACCTTACCACCAAAAACTTCACTCCCGAGTCCGTCTCACTCTCTAAAGTACACATTATATATATATATATATATATATATATATATATATATATATATATATATATATATATATATATATATATATATATACTTGTAAAATGCCTGTTGCTTTGTTAACTGTGATATCAGTTGTATGAGAAAAAGAACTCATGGGAACTGTCTGAATCGACCATCCCCGGCACTTGACCAAATCTAGACACTCAAAAGTAGGATCGGTCCCACTCCATTTTATTCTTTTTTTTTTTTTTTTTCACTTTCTTCCTTTTCTTGACGGCTGAGCTTGGTCGTTTTCCTTTGGTGGTTATCTTTATGTTTTAACCTCACCCTTTAATGTAGCCCTACCCTGCTTCATTTTACCCTTCCAATCTTCACACGGTCTTTGTTTTGCGATTCTGTTCGAAAAAACTCTCGTCTACCCCTACTCTTTTCAACGTTAAGAAAAGAAAATTCTTTGAAGTGTAACAGTCAGAAGCGAGACTGAAGGATGGGCAGACGGACAGACACGTTGTTCATTATAATGTATATATGTATATGCATGCATAAGCGTGTGCACTTTCCCCCTCTCTTTCTTCCCCACAATGTATATATATATATATATATATATATATATATATATATTTATATATATATATATATATATATATATATATGTATATATATATATATATATATATATATATATATATATATATGAAGATGGGAGAGAAGCTGAGACATATATTGAATAATTGACTCAGGCTCAGCTCAGTCAGGCACACATGAAGTTAAATGGACCTGTGTATGGGAATATTGAAAAGACGGAAGGATTTTGAAGAGAGATTTCGGAACAAAGCAAAATGAACTGAATACAGTAATTGAATATCAATAAACAAAAGAAAAAAAACTGTCATAAAATAGTTCTTTGCAAAACATGGGGAAAAAATCAACGATTTTGAAGATGATCCATTTTTTTATCTGGGCTGTTCATGTCAGAATACAATTATTCGATTGTAGTAGCATCATTGCAGTGACTGCATGACACAGAGTATTCACTAAGTCTATCGGCAACCAAATGAATGCAGAGGACAAAAGAAAATTCTGTATTTCAAAATTTTCTGCCTTGGTTAGTTGACAATAATGCGAAGCTCGATTTCGTCACTCTTTTGCAACAATAAGTTTCCAGTAACTTTTGCAATAAACTGATATCACATGTTCATGATTATTAGATTAAGAGACTGAACGTGATGGTCACAGGTAGTCAGGTTCCTGTGAAAATCTCAATGTTTTATGAGTTGTCGCTTATTAAACTCATCGTCGGTCTTACTGAGTGTTATGACGCCCAAATCTTTTTATCCACGGCTTTTTTATACGCTCTTTCCAATATTTGCACATTTGTAGGTATTGTCACATAAAGAAAACGGTGAATAGATCTTGGCGTGTGAAAACTATCTCGCATTTGATCTAATTTCTGAAATGTTATGGTCAATGTATCTTTCGATTTATCTATCCATTTGTGTGATTCCATTCAAGTCTACTCATACCTACCTATTGCATATCTACCTTTCTGTGCTTATGTATATCCCAGTCAGCTAACATCACTCTCTCTCTCTTTCTCTCTCTCTTTCTCTCTCTCTCTTTCTCTCTCTCTCTCTCTCTCTCTCTATATATATATATATATATATATATATATATATACACTTTGCCGATGATGAAAATGGACATGAAAAAAAAGAAGTTTTACGCACATTCAGACGCATTAATTCGTCATCCTATTCGTCTGCCAAAAAAAAACAATTGTTTAATATTCTAGTATATAATATTTTGATAACTATTTGTTGGACGAGTGAATTTTGAAACAAACGACGGAAATCCACGACCATTGACATGATTCGAACGACCATTTCCTTCCACTGAAAATGTTATACTTTATGGATTTTCGTCTATATCATTTTTTCGATTTTTTTTCGGACTTCCGTTCTCTTTAAATCATATATATCTTTCATTAATTAACCCCGTAAAGTCATTCAAAAATACTACATCGTGTATCAGACTTTCACATTCTTTTTAAATCTTACACTCATATTATGATTGTATATAAATGTCTTCCAACACCGCTTACGGCCTATTCCCAGCAACCAAATTGAGTCTTCCAGTGCTGCAAAGTTCACTGATCAATGAAATCTTGTCTAGGCAGCCATGATTTTTAATCGTTTATTTTTGGTGTCAATCTATTTTGTGGCCTTGTACCATACTAAGCAAAATATGTCTGGGTACCTCACTATTATGTAATTGGCCCTTGCATGTAACAATTGTTGTCCGTGAAAGGTGATATAGCCTCGCCTTGAACCAGACTGGAACATTTCTTTCTCCATAAATATCAGACCAGATCTTCCTAATGGAAAGATAAGCGTTTCAAGATAATTTACCTCATTATCTCAAACAGAATCTGCAACACCCTGAAAGTAAATATATCCACCTTGGCAGTACGAGACAATAGAGTATTTGCCTGTCTCTAATCGCATCTCGAATGACGTCGATATATAAACGTAAGAGCTACATTCGATAGATGTTTATATAGGTAAATCAATTTCGGAATTGCAGGATTTTTACGAAATGCTTCAGAAAACCGTATTGATCAGAAAATCCGTTTGAAATCGTCTAAATGTACATTATGTAAGTGGTTTAGACTACGCAGTTTTTATAAAATCTTATGCAACATACTCGAATCAGAGTAATAATTGCCAAAGTGTATTCCTGAATCTGGTAAGCCTGATTGGGACTTTTTTTCTTCTTCTTCTCTGGAATGCAGATATTATATAAAATCAGTTTCTGTGGTGGTATCTGCAATATGCTCTTTGCCTAAATGCGAACATATTGTATCAGGGAAAGCACAGAAAATATATAAAACTATGATAAATATTCAACCCCCCCAAAAAAGGGATAGATTCTCTCGTATAAAATTTTACCAAAAAAAAAAAACAATGCCAGTATATTTCATAATTATTTGTACTCGTTTGCAAAAATAAATGTGTTATTTTCTCTTCGGTTAATTAGTAAAATCCATGAACAGGTGTGTTTATTCATGTATTATCTATTTGGAAGCTTATTCATCAGAATTGATTCCATCCATCGATTGTGCACTTATATGACAGCATACAGATCACCGAGTTCCGTCTTCAATCCCCCACAGAATATTTTTCGCACCTACTATGTCACAGTAGATCTTCTTCATTTTTTTCCGGAATCAATGATGATCTTTCCCAATCTATCTTTGTTCATGCTCATTCATCGGTTAGTCTGGATTCATCCACCTCTATTTTCCTCATATCTATATCTCTCGATGTGTACGATGAGCACTCACACGTGTGTGTCTTTTGGGGGGCAGATGTGTGTGGGGCTGGATATGTGTAGGAGTATGTGAGCATCTATCTAGGTTTGATTATGTACATTCAATTGAATATGTTATCAATTGATCTCAAGCAGTTTTTGTCTTTGCAAAGTTTATATCTCTTTATATCGGCTGGTTTTCTGTATTAATCTGTTTCTTGTTTGTTATCCACACAAATATATACAAGCACACACACTTACAAATGCATACATGCATATGCATATATATATATATATATATATATGTGTGTGTGTGTGTGTGTGTGTGTGTGTGTGTGTGTGTCTATATATATATATATATATATATATATATATATACATGTGTGTGTGTGTGTGCGTGCGCATCCAATCATTAATGGAAAAAGCCGGTCCAGTGATACTTTAATCCTCTTGAGCAACTCATAGACTTTTTTCAGCGTCTTCTCAACCTTTCAAAACATTTAGCAAAGTCTCCTTTGGGATTGCAGTCAACTCCTTGATCACATTCTCCAAAATATCGTCCACGGTCTAAAATCTCCGAATTTGACGTTTTCAGCTTTATGAAAAGCCAGAAGACACAAGGACCGAAATCTAGTGTGTAGGAGGGACTGCCAGAACTGGACAAGATGATGTTTTGCCAAAGAAGAAAGGGCATTGTGTAGGCAATAGTCGCACAATGTACAAGCTCATTCAAAAGAATACGGCTGCCGACTGGATATTCTTACATGAGTGTATCTGCTTATGCATATGCAGTAAGGTCCATTCCAAATGGTCACATTGAGCCTACAGATCTCGATTCAGAATTGTTGGACATGTCTTGGACTGAATATACATATATATACATATATATGCGGCTCAAAACTCAGAAATCAAATATTCGATTAATAGGGTAGCCGCTTCAACGTTGCTCTTAATATGTAGCAAAGCAGCTGACGAAATGTCCAAAATCTAATCTAGTTTAATTTCTCTGCTCTATTTGTTTCTTTCCACACAACAGTTATGTATCAAGAAAATATATGTATTAAGGATATATGATCCAACATAATGATTATGAAATGCGTTATATTATTGAAACTCTTATTTGGGATGATCTGCCAAAATTGCACGGTTGATTTATCACTTTGCCTAGACGATGTAAATAGAATAAAGAAATAAAGAAAAGGGGTCTGATACAGGAATCAAAACTGCCACCGTCAAATAAATCGCTTCAATGTAGCATTGATCTCAGCATTGCATTTCCTGCGGTACATGACTGTAGCATTGGAAGAAACACATAGACAAAGAATAAACAAGATCAGAATTCCGAGTGAAAACAGTTATCTGGGCGTTTACATAACCGATAACTGTTTACCCAAGTAATAAGAGCAACGGTACATTGAAACATTTTTGTGTGTGTGTGTTTTTTGTTTTTTTTTTTGTGTGTGTGTGTGTGTAGATGCAAATGGAAGCAGAATATCCATATGGAAATAGATACTTCGGCATAGTTAAACTTACTGATTATGTGATGTAACCTTCTGCTATTTTTGTTCTGCTGGGGGGTAAGGTTGTATAAATGATTGGCAGTTGAGGAACGTGAAGAAAACAGGAGTTACGGTTCAAGCAAATGGAAGACTTTTGTCATTTTTTCAATAAAATAGGAATACCTTCACTGGAACAAAAGGTGTTTATACGACACCAAAAATATTCTATTAAACTTTACATATCCATCAGATAGATACATTGACAGATCGATAGATAGATAGATAGATTGATAGATAGATAGATAGATAGATAGATAGATAGATAGATAGATAGATAGATGGATGGATGATTGCTTGCATGGTTCATTAGCATGTTTTGTTAGTTTTACCAAGGTTAAAAAAGAGAGTGAAAGAGTTAGAACATTTAGAATGAGGCATACAGTTGATATTGAACTGAGAATAATCCTTTAAAAGAACTGTTTGCTCACAAAGGTAAAGAATTTTTTTTTTCTTGGCATTTCACCTTCCTCCACAGCACTTTCCATACTTTCTGCCTTCCTCTGTCACTGCTGCACTCCGTATAAGTATGTATGTATGTATTGATTTATCGATTTCTTCCAGATGCAACGAGACTGTATGCGATGCGGATGAAGGTGTAGGTATATTTGTATGTCTTTTGATATTTTTGTTGGATCAATGCATAAAAAAAAAAAAGAGAAAATCCGACGGAGGGATAAAATTGCACGTAAGAACTTACCTATGTAGGCACTTTGTTTTATGGATTCATTGAAATATATTGTGTTTTAGAGACGAAAACAAAAATTATTGATCAAGAAAACAAGCGGGTGTAAGGAATAAAAGGGAAAGACACGAAGATACCCAGGAAGAGAGGAAAACAAGAACAGAAAGCTACTGACCATATAAGCATGTTAAATAGGTGCGCACACAGACACACACACACATAAAAAAAGGCACACACATACACACGTATACTTTTTTTTATCAAAGACAGCCAGGGATACATCCAGAGAAAATATAAAAAAGCTGAATACGTAAATACGAACAGATGCGTGCATACATATCAGCAGCAGCAGCAGCTTTTATTGTCCCCTAAGTACCGATCAGCTAGTATTTTGCTCTATCTACTGCCATTTTCTACTGCTGAGTGTCCAGTCCATCTCCATTCTTCACATAATAATTTGTATATTATCCTTTACTCTAGTCCTCTATCTTATCCATGTTGTTCTTTTTCTATCTTTATTCATAGTATTTCTCTTCACATGGCTTACTGTATGATATTTCAAATCGTTTTGCTGATTTCTGTTCCATATCCCTAAGGCATTGCTAGTATTAAGCATTAATTGTATTTATACTTTACACTTTTAAGACATTAGCAAGAGGATCTCCAACATCTATTCATACCAAAAGATTCCCAATCGAATTGTTATACGCCTATCAATTTTGCATTTATGATATTACCTTAACTTTATTGTCTGTCCTTAGTAAATTGTTCACCTTCTTTTTATCGCCAAACATTACTTTTGTCTTATTCTGTTCTTTTATTTTGTCAAATAATTTCATAAATTGATTAAAGAAAAAAAAAGAGAGGGAAAGAAACAAGGAGAATAGAACATGAAATGCGTCACACGATCGGTCTGTCTGTCTGCCTGTCGGTCTTTCCGTGTCTCAACATAAAATCGACCTTATCATGAGCACAACCCAACAAAATTTTACATGTGCACGAATGGACCTGGCGAAAATAGAAAGCTTAGAAGAAAAAATATTGTTCCATTTACAATGTAATTATAATGTTGAAGTGAAACTTTACCTCCCATCCAATATGCATATCTCCTTATTTCATATATCCTTATACATTTCTTTCAATGGTCTCATGTGAAATGAGATTACCCTCAATGAAGTATCATATGTGAAAAGAGATTTTCCCCTCTACAGAAGGTCAAAAGTGAAGGGAGACCTTTCACGTTTAATGGGTTCAGACATATCAGAAAACTTTTCCCTTTCTATGAGTCAAATGTAATGGGAGAATCCCCATTTGAGGGGTCAGAAGTGAATGAAAACTTTTTTTCCATTCTTTGAAGGGGTCAAAAGTGATGGTTTATTTTTCCCAGTATAGGTTTAAATGTGAAGGGATTTAGACGGGGTTCTATTTCCAGTGCCACTATTGTGCCAAAGTTGAACTCTACTTTCCGTCCAATGTACATATCTCCTCCTTGCAAATGTTTGTTTTTTTTGGGGGGGGGGGTATAATTACTTTTTCTCCAAAGTGGAGTGAGAAATTCTAAATGAGAAGAGACCCGCCCCAATTCAGCAGGTCAGAAGTGAAGAAAATTGCCCTTTCTTTAAACGGTCAAATGAGAACAGATGGCCTCTCACCTATTTAAAGGAATCAAACTGTAGAAAAACACACGCTTCAAGGAATCAACTATGAACAAGAGGCTTTTTTCACCTTTAAGAGATCGAAATGGTAAGGAAATTTTCCCGCTTTCAAAGGGTCGAAAAGAGGGCTAATAGTAATGCAAAACCTTCCCTATTTTAAGGGGTAAAGAGTTGAGGGTCTTAAATGAAGGTGAACTTTTTTCACCCCAGAAAAATCGAAAGTGAGGACGAGCCTTTTTCTCCTTACCCTCCATGTGTCAAAAGAAAGGGAAAACGTTTCGCAGAATGGAGGATCAATATTCATAGAAAAATTTTTTTTGAAATATTTTATTCTTATTTTTCTTCAAGCCTTGACTATTTTACCCGACGTGACAATGAAATAAATAATGAAAGCCGTGAGTTCAATGCAATGGAACCTTAAATTTCGTCCAATACATAACTTTTTACTATATATATTCACACATAATTCTTTCACTAGTTGGATGGAAAACATTCTTTTTGCATTTAAAGGGGCAGAAGTGAAGGAAAACTTTTTTTTAAACCAAAAAAGGGTTGAAATTGAAAACAGGAACATAGCTGACGGAGGAAGCACAATTGTAAAACGCCCCCTGGCGCTTAATGGAGAGAAACCCTCAAAAGCTTTGTAAATGGCTGTTTTCCTACCAGCATCATACAATAAAGTAACTCTCACTAAATGTTTTAGAAGGCCTTTAAGGAAACAAGTCAGGTGAGAATATCATTTTCCTTGAGATGCAGAATTCTGAAATTTTGGGATGAAACTTCAAGATTAGATTAACTGACTGGAAATATACGTAGGCGGATGAAAATGTCACGTTCGAAAAGTCAATGGAATATGTAGAAAAAAAAGAAAAAAGAATCCCCTGTATATAATAGCACATGTCTGTTGATCCATCCTCTATAAAACATATTCTGGATATTTCGATTTCTGAAAAGAAGTTTTAACTCCAAGACAACAATACTGTATTCACATGACAACTTTAAGAAAAAGATTCCATGATCAAATTATACCATAGCAATTCACATTGTGGTTTTTTTTCGGTTGATATCTTCATTATTGAGGAATATTCCACTATAAATTTCTCGAGGGGACACGAAATCATCCCTAGAGAACTAGGTCTTAGTTCGTACGACAGAACCAAAACAAACACACAAAAAAAAAATTTGTAGTCGAATGCAACGTTGCAATTGGAAGCAATATCAATTGGAACCCAAAGCCATCGAACCTATCGTACTAAATAAATCGAGCATAACATCGAATCGTTAAATCTTTCTATCTCGCAGAGAAATCAGATTTCCTAAAGGAAGATGGATAATCCTAAACATTGCAGATATCTATCAATTTTAGCTTACTCAAAGGCGTAGCTGAATGAATTATAAAGCTGAATTATAAAGCTGGAATGAAATGTTACACAAATTTTCAGGTAGCCTTAAACATATTCTCTTTAATACAGCTTATGATCTTTTTGAATTTCGTTTTTCATGCTCGACAATTGGAGAAAACGGATGTCACACTTGAAGCTCTCAGAAAACTACAGTTTCAATGGATGTAATCAAACTGTGAATATTTGTTTATATATCTAAAATCTATTTGGAGTCAATGGCATTTTACAGCAAAAAAAAAAACGAGCATCATTTTTAAGTTTGAAAATCAATGAGCTGATTTTTTCATAAGAAACTTTCGCTAAATTTGATCAATAGAATAGAATTCGGTTTGCATATACAGGAAAGTGATTACGTTAAAAATACATATTTGTTGTTAAATCAAATGTTTTTCCATCCTTAAGCTTCGGACATACATGTTTGTACACATACACCAAAACACACGCGCGCACACACACACACACACACACACGTATATATATATATATATATATATATATATATATATATATATATATATATATATATATATATATATATATATATATATATGTATATGTATATGCGTGTGGGTGTGCCATATTATTCTAAACTTCATTTGAAATTACGTACGGCTTAGACAACGTAAATAAACGATGAATGAAAAATGGGGCTGCTGCTGGAATCACTCCTGCATCTGATACAGTAGCTGCTTCAACGTAGTGTTGCTCTTAATACTCGAGCTAAAGAGCCCGACGGATTAGCGAAAGTCCAAATAATCGTTTTATATTCACTCTTCCCATATCGTTCATTCACTCTCCATGTCTGCACTGTTTTTTCTAATGCAGCCAATATGTTATCAAGAAATGGATAAATAATCCAACAGTTCATTTATATATGCTTGATATTATCTGAAATTCTATTGAAATGAAGTACCGACAGTAACATGGCAGCCCTAAAGTATCGTCGCTCTCAACCATTGTGCTAATCAGCCTGACGGAAGGCAAAGGCCAAAATATTTTATTCATGCTGTTTAGGCCGAGAGACAAAAAACGTTTAAAATGTTATGATGCATTCATAAAAATTCTATCATATATATACATATATATATATATATATATATATATATATATATATATATATATATATATATATATATATATATATATGAAAGGCAGGGGATATTGTACGCATGGCATGTCTAAATAGACTCGTACCGGTATATATGATCGGAGACTATCGTCAACAAATCTGCAAGAGTCACGACAAGCAATACGGTTGAGCAACGACTAGGGTTTTGCAACATATTTATACTACTGGCCGAGCTGATGGCAAGACAATGATGCATTACAACATACAAAATCAATTGACACCCTTTCACCGCAGTGTACTCATCAGGAAAAACACATTTTAGGAATGCATGCTCTACAATGACACAAACAGACATGATATACACCTCTGGAAATATCTATTTTTCGTATAAACCAATGTACAATCACAACGACACCCGTGTACCCCTTCCCTTCATTCGCAGTTTCCATCCAGAATACACGATAAACACACTCACGTAAGGTTAACAAATATCTCAATTACATATATGAAAAATTGAATGAAAGAACATACAATAGATAATCCAGAGGACGCACACATCTTTTTATACACACACACACACGCGCACATCTGCAGGCACAACAGACGAGTACACCCACACTCGTATCCTCCCCAAGCGATAACCATGTATCTTCATCGCTCAGGTTGGGCCATGTTTTCTCATAATAAATTCACATCCAGCATCTCAGAGATGCATCCCTCACTCTTTGTGCCTGTTTATTTTTGGTTCGTTTTCATTTCATTTGACTTTTGATCGTCGCAGTTTCCTTGAGCAAAAGAATAATCAAAAATCTAAACTTATTCAATAAAAACTTGGTTTCAACATTCGCTCTCTCCCCTTCTCATTTTCTCCTCCCTTTCTGTCTGTCTCTCTCTCCCTCTCTCTCTCTCTCTCTCTCTCTCTCTATATATATATATATATATATATATATGCTTCCCCCATTTCCTCTCACTCCCTCGCTCTCTCTTTCACTCTCTCCCTCTCTCTCTCTCTCTCTCTCTCTCTATATATATATATATATATATATATATGCTTCCCCCATTTCCTCTCACTCCCTCGCTCTCTCTTTCACTCTCTCTCTCTCTCTCTATATATATATATATATATATATAGAGAGAGAGAGAGTGAAAGAGAGAGCGAGGGAGTGAGAGGAAATGGGGGAAGCATATATATATATATATATATATATATATATATATATATATATATATATATATGGCGAGCAGAGGAGAATTTTCTCATAACATGTTCGGGGCTTCGACATTCAAATTGTTCCCAGTCTTCACAGAGTTGCATATCGACGTCTAATCGCTTTCTTTTTATATCTGTCTATCACTTTTACCCTATCATCATCATCAGCAGCAGCAGCAGCAGCCTTCTAATGTACGTCATTAGACCTTTCCCAAGATTCTTTAGACACCTCTATCGTGAGCATTGCGAAGCAAGTTCTTCCTGAATCCATCTAGCTCGTCGTGCGATCTTTCTCTGTCGCATATGACCTCAGATGTGAGTCGTGATTTTTTGCTGTTGTCTGACATTCTTGCAACATGTCCATCCCATTAGTATTTGACTTCTCTAAACGTTTCTATGATATCTTGGTGTCCTGCCTTTTCTCCAATCTACTGTACTTTTCGGTTTTGTTTCTTATTCATTTCTATGTGTCGTTGGTTGTGTTGAACGGAGGTTTTTGTAAAATTCTCGAGCACATTTGACAATTAGGCCTCCATCCATTGTCAGCTCTCCATTTGCTTCATACACACTAGTTATTTGATTTCTTCTTGTACTGACGGATGTTATATAGTTTTGAAGCCCCTACCATTTTCAATATCGCATTCTATGACTGCTGTTGCGTATTTTTCTTGTCTTCACTTCGTTTCTTTTGGATTGTTTCGTTCAGCTCTGTTGCTTCGATCTTTTTTATTCTGGTTGTTAATGGTTCAGAGTTTCCTGTATTTTTTTCATAAGATTTTTGGTATCTTCTGAGACTTCGATAATGGTCTGTCATCTGTTTTGCATGAAGATACTGAGGACTTCATTTAAGGAAGTTGCCTAATTCTTGCTGAGCTTGTTGATGTTCTCTTCTGGTTCGGTGAGGATTCAGATCTGTTTTCATTTAAGCTTGAATGATCGGGTGAGTAATTTTTCTCAATCTTTAGTGGCTTTATCTTGGTGTAAATTTGAATTTTGCATCTTATCATTCTGTGGTCACTTTGTACATTGGTTTGATTAAAGACCAGTAAATCTTCAACGGTGTCAGTCTTGATCGCGAAGATGTAATTTATTACTTTTTTGGTTTCGTACAATGGATTCCACCAAGTCCACTTTCTATTGGCGTTCTTTTCACAGAGGAAATCAATGATTCTGAAACCGTTTGAATTTACATCATTATTTTCGTTTTGTCTTATTATCATTTGTCAAAACTCCGGTCTTCTGACTGTTGGTCTGTCCCTATGTTCGTACTTACAACCGATACTAGTTGACATAAACTTATGAAAATTTCTTCAGGTACGGATTTGAGCCCTGGTAATGTTTTTTAGCAAAGCAGTTTTCACGAATCAATCCCCCAGAACTGATTCACGTGATATTCCTTCATCTGGCTATTTACTTTATTGCTTGTTTTTTTTTTTTGGTTTTCAATGACGTGATAAAAAGATATTCTTTAATTTTTTTCTTTTCAAATCAGTTCCCGAAAACAAATTGTACCGTAAATCTTCGTGTTTTTTTTTTTCATGTCAAAAGAAGGTAAGACTTATAGCGATATTTATAGATTGTATATGAATGTCTTGAATAATACTGTTGTATTTGTGTACGTTTTCATTTAGTAGGATTTCGGTGCATTTTTCCAAAACCCACAAAATTTAGGGATTTGGGGTGCCTTTTTCATTTCACTAAGGGAGAAAAGATTGAGGGGAGGGGAATTTCATATTACCTTAGGGGATCAAAATCTTTTCTTTTGGCCAACTATTTTGAAATCTTTAAATCCCGTGGCCGAAGATTAAAGGATAACGTGTCCGATAGAAAATTTCAACACTGTTCATTATATTTCAGTTACAACGATAATCTACCTTATTTCAAATCTTTTTTCAGAATTCGTTAAGCCAAAAATGACCAACATTTACCTGTTCTGGTAAAATCCTTTAAGAGGAGAATGAATATGAGATATTTCATAAGGATTGAAAGAATAAAAAAGAATACTTTATGCTGTCGAGGAATCGCTGGAGACGTGCACGCTTTGGGGAAAAGAATTATCAATCACCCCAGATTAATTTCAAATCCGTTAAGTCTTCAACAATCCGATTATATCTTACCTAACACGATTGAAGAAAAGCCACTGGATCAGTTCGTAACATTTTCTTTGATAAATGCAAATTCTTCAGCGTCCATTGTCAGAATTTGTTTGGAGTTTCTCGGAGAATAATAAAGCGGAAAGCAGAAAAAAGAGATTAGAACAGTCTCAGATGTCAGTGTTTCTTGTTTCTTTTCTTTCTTTTTTTTTTTCAATTAAATATATTCTGGATTTGAAAATTTGCTCGATGATCATTCGCGATTGTTTCATAACAGAGAAGTATTTTTTTAGGAGAGGGTAACGGCCATTGAGGATGCCTTTTTTCATCCATACACATTTCTATGTTTTGTTTGTGTGTATTTATATATAGTACACACACACACACACACACACACACACATACACACACATACACACACAGACACACACAGATAGAGAAAAGAGAGAGACAGAGAGAAGGACAAAACTTATCTTCATGTAACAATACAGTCATGAATTGATAGCAATTAATATTCAAGGGCATATACACATACTTTTGTATATATATATATATATATATGTGTGTGTGTGTGTGTGTGTGTGTGTGCGCGCGCGTGCATGTGCGTGTTGAGCTTGTATAGATAGAGGTATATGTGCATTGAATATCATTGAATATGTATATATAATAAAACACCAGCAGGCCTCTTTCACTCTCTCTTCCCCCTCTCTCTCTCTCTCTCTCTCTCTCTCTATATATATATATATATATATATATATATATATATATATATATATATATATCTTAGCTTTCCTTCTCAACCCCCTATTTCTCTCCCTAGATACTGAGAAGGAGGAAATAAATGCTGATGCTTGTATACATGCACGCACAAACAAATGCACACTCTCAACCCCCACATACACAGGCACACACACACGCACACATACACACATACACACGTATATAATAATCGATTATATAATGAATATTATCATACATCACAATTCCCTGTCTCCAAACATACCAATATGTACGGAGAAAAAAGATTTTTACTAAGCTGAAACTAATCTGCCCCATATAAGGAGCACACATTAAGGATCGGAATCTCTATTCTGGTTGCCCTTTACTCGTGCCCTCCCGATAGAATCAGCAAATGATTATAGAGAAAGGTATTAAGCCTCATTTAGATTCGTACGGAGCCATGTTATTAGTATAAACAGCAGAGACATCCTTTTACGGTACCAATAATAGCAATTGCTTGTGAGGCTATTGTTATTTATTAAACATTGCTCAGGTTTGGCACAAGATCATAAGTTTGAAAAACCCAGTTAGGATCTAACTCATTACTGAATAATCATAATCTTCATGATCAGCTTGTTAACCATAATCCAACAGTGCGACGCATTCCTTCTTGCGGGACCGTGAGATTAGCAATAATCTGTTACATAAATCGAAACAATTTATTGAAGCAAGCCCCCATTTCAGTAAACAGCTAGAATTTCCAAATCTGGTAACGCATGGGGAATATTTGAAAATAAGATGGTAATTTTGGTTCTAATTGATAATTCGTAAACAATCTTAGTGGAAAGAAAGGTTGAAAAATTAAGAAAGATCGGCGTAATTTCACAAGTAAATTTGATAGGGTCTTCATACGATATTGGATAACAATAACACTAATAATCGTAGACAAGAAAAAAAAGACATGCCAAATAATAGATGTGGCTGTACCTGCAGACCATAGAGTAAAGAGGAAGGAGAGTGAAAAACGGGAAAAATACCAGGACCTAGCAAGAGAATTGAGGAAGATGTACCGGTCATAGTGGGCGCATTAGGAACTGTCCCCAAAACGCTGAGGGTGAGACTGGAGGAGATCGGGATTAGGAGAAGGATTGAGACTGTACAGACCACAGCACTACTGGGAACTGCACGGATACTGAGGAAAGTGCTAGAAATATAACGACTGCAACGCTAACTGTCAATAGTGACCCAACAGAGGAAGGGAAATGAAAGTGGAAACTCAAATTGTAGCACTGACATGATTGGCGAAAGAGAAAGAGGAGATGTTAGCTGAAGACCTGAGGAGACTTATTGTCACTCAGCCTTCAGCGATGACGACTGGGCGAACCGTGTGAAACTGTAAATCGCAGTATTACTGCGACCAATGAGTACTAGGAGAGAAGGGCTGGAGACTTGAGGAGACTTGCTGTCACTCAAACTCCAGCGGTTACCTCTCGGCAACTGGTGTGAAATTGCAAATAAAATAATAATAATGATAATAATAATGATAATGATAATAATAATAATAATAATGATAATAATAATCCAAGCAGAACTTAAATCCTCATTCATGACAATTATTTATATACATCAACTCAATTGTAAGCAAACTTTTTAGCCCCATAAAATATATCCTTACCAGATGACGAACTAAGCTACGTTCATAAGATTTATATATCTATTTTGCTATATGCGGTGTTGGTCCGGGATTATCTATTTATGATCACCAATAAATGGCCTACTGTGAAATAGCGACAGTCCTCATAGAAGTACTCTTCTGGGACCTGACACGCTCATCCCAGTGTCACTTTCACCTCTGAAAAAAATCTGCAAAGTCCTCTTTAGCTAACAGCTCTCCTATCTTGCTCTGTTCAATCTCAGTCGGAGTCTGAAATTTCTTTACAAAGATTTCGATGTTGTTTTGAGCCAAATCTGTATTGGGACTGACAGACCAGAGTGATGCAATATTTTGCCATGAATACATGAAGAATGTCTCGCTCGGTCATTGTGAATGCGTCTTAAAGCCAAATGAGTTACCTCACGGGAGAGCGTCTGTTTTCAATGGAAGGTAGAGCAAGAATCTTGCTCTCACTCTACCTCTTACTTCGACAAACATGGTTGTCTGGCAGACTTTATGTCGACATCTCTCCCTGTCGGCAAGCTCTGAGGGGTTCTGTACATTTTTTCCTGTGGTGACCTCTTTCCCCGCTGGTTTGTATATAACCCAGTAACAAGTCAGAACATAACCTTACATTGCGTGCATGAACAGACATTTGGGCGAAGCTGTACTTTTTTATGCAAATTGTGAGTGGAAGAGCTGATTGATAAAGAAACATGGCACGTTCACTGGATCCATCACTCCCCACAGAGCAGGAGTTTGACAAAATCGAAGTTATTTCTCTTCCTTTCTCACTAACTGTATCTCGAGGGAAGTTGGAAATGAAATCATCAAAATGAGATCTTCTACTGATGTATCGACCAAGAAAAAGTTCTTCCAAGCACGCATGCCGGGCCTTTGAGAGGAGGGTGAAGCCGGTGCATCGCATCGGAGCCCAGAGGGACCAAGGGGGACTCTAAAGTTTCTTGAGTAGAGTTGGGTATCGAAAGCTGTAAGTTGATACGTGTCTATTGATAAGATTGGTTGACTATCGTTTAACAACGATCGAATATAGTATGGAATACTAAAAGGATCGTTGCAGTTGGAAACTGTGTTGCAATTGGACGGTGGATTTCGTTCAGTGTTTGTAAGGGAGTGAAAGAAGCTTTCTACCGCCTTGAAATATTATTCACTGGGTAGCCTACACTTATACTTATCAATCTATCTCTTCCAGTAAGGCTTGGTAGAGATTTCCGCAATTACGCTCGTCATTGAAGAAGATGCAAAAGGCTATAGTTCTGAAGCGGACCTATAACGACAATTAATGGTGATGATATACGTACATATTGATGACTGCTCAGTAAGACTTTGTCATAAGTCCAAAATAAGCGAAGTATAGTAAATTATCACTAGCAACAGATTTCTAATAAAATCTTTTTTTTTCGTGGGCGAATGTGTTATTTTGTAAGCATGTACATAGGTGTCTTCTCCGAGAAGCGAAGAAGCAACCAGGAACTAGGAAGACATCTTGATTTATTTTGACGAAGACTCTATGAAGCACAAAATAATCATCGTAGCAATAAATAATAAAAAAGTCTTCGTATATGGTTGCGTCAAGCGGATGAAATAGATGTATTGATTATTCATTCATTACCGCCATATCAATTATAAATCTCTGGTTATTTGATTTATAACGTGAGATTTCACGTACTAAATTAGATTCGGTACCTTAGGCAATTATCGATGAAAAGGAAAGAAAAAAAAATTCTAAATTATTTTTTATCGAAGGAAATCCGTCAAACCTCTCATTGCAAAGACATATTAAATATCTATAAAAAAAAATGAAAAATTAAAAAAAAATGCCTGTAATCTTGAACAAAAAAGAAACGGCTAATGTTTTTAATTTTGACTGTCTTCGTTGTATTGATTTTTTTTTCTGAATTCATAAGCTACACATATTCATGGTGGACATTTTCAGGCATAATAATGTCTCATTTCTCTTATGCGTCTCACCCCTGGGGAGTTTTGCGTTGACATACTTTGTGGATAATTACTTTAAAAGAATCACTTCAGATGTCATTCGTTAGCTAAGGCAAATTTCTCTTATCTTCGGGGATTGCTTTTTGCACCTGGTGTAACTTTAAACGGACGTGAACAAGATAAGAGAGAATTAGTTTCCACTAGTTCATATAATGACAACTTCAATAATTATTCAGATTGGAATTTCATCTTTATACTTTATATCCCAACGCCTTATTCGGTGATTTGCCCAGTTATCATCAGAGGTATATCGTACCAACATTTCAGCCACACACCTGATTCCTTGAGAAAACATTTGACGGAGATGGTTTTCAAAGTTCAACAGAGATACTGAGCTCAAGGTCTAAGAAGGCTCTTGAAGGTATCGGGAATATTTTCCTTGGGCCTCTACATAAATAAGTTGCACAACAAACTATACGTAAACCTGCAATAAAATATACATCCACTCAACTTGTCTGAGTGAACCAAGGAGACATGATACTGAACAACTAAGTTCGCCAGGGACTTTGTTGCAGGATTATGCCCGCCCTCCTATTAAAATTACATCACAGCAAACGATCGTGGATATTGGATAGGATGTCTTCCAAATCTGACGAATTATCCATCTTGTTGTTTACTGCCACATGGTTCGCTTCATCCAATAATCCTTGTTTGGTCAGCACTTCCATCAATCTGAAGATAACGAAAAATATTTTGAAGAATCGGTGAAAGCAAAACCTAATCTCTCTTTTTTTTTTTTTTTCATAATGTACTTGTTATAGGCCGTTGGAAATACTTTGGGAGGTGCATAATAATTCTGTGAATAAAACCACCAAAACTTAAAAAGAAACCCTCTGGTTTAACTTAATTCAGGACGATTCGGCATCAGCATAAATATTTGGAATTTCAAATAAGATATTACATTGATTTTCCTAAGGTTCAGAAATTTTACGATGGTATATGTCGCAGAGAGAAGAAATGGGTAAAACCCTCTAGGGGAGTGAAATACATTTAAGGTTTAGAGATTAGGCGCAATCATAATAAGCAAGATGAATTCGTGTAAGACAGTAGACGTTGTTGCTCTTGCAACCAATTAAATTCTACGAATAAAAAAACATCAAAAATATCTTTACTTTACTCAATAACTGGAGAGGAAGCGGATTATGAAGGTGAATATTGCTCAACAGTCTTAAAAAGAGATAGGAAAAGGAGGACAACCGTGGGAGAAATGAACAATGCAGTTCGCAGTATCATTAATATCAGCTGGATTACTCAGAAGAATATTAGGGGAGATTTGGTGTCATTTGATAATCCTGCGGAAAGCCCCGACTCACAACAGAAACGACCTGCGTATAAATTCAGTGAGTACATTCAATACGGTGTGGTCATTTTAATAAAACGTATGAATAGAACCAATGATGATGATGATGATGATGATGATGATGGTGGTGATGGTGGTGATGATGGTGGTGGTGGTGGTGGTAGTGGTGATGATAATTATGAAAATAATATCTTTTACTACATTTTAGTTTGGTGTTTCGTGAAGTTTAAGTTTTAACTCATAAGGATGGATCATACAAACATTGTTTTTGTCTGATTGGTTTATGGATTAATTACTCCAATTAGCAAACTGTACAGAATTAGAAAATTACAGCAACTTGCAAAATCATAATAACCCTATGAAATGATAATTGACCACCAACTTGTTGTAAATTATGTATTAATGCAAAAAAAAACACCATTTTTTTCCTGGACAACCTCATGAATAATTCTACTGACACCACAGTTTCTTGCACTATCGCTACTGCTGCTGCTACTACTACTACTACTACTACTACTACTACTACTACTACTACTATTACTGCTACTACTACTATTACTACTACTACTACTAATATTACTAATAATAATCATGATAAAAATAATAATAATAATGACAATGATAATGATAATAATAATAGTTGTTGTAGTAGTATTTTCTTTGTGCTTTTGTCGGCACGTCAACTCCACCTAACCAAGTACTTAACCTCTGCTACCCTAAATAGACCATTTATCATTATTCCGTGACATTTACTTTCTGAAATCAATGGACTTTTGTTGTTTCGTTTGTGGGTTGAGCGACCTTGGCAGTTTCCGTTGTTTTACCAATTATTTGTACGCATCGGTGGACTCTGCAAATCATGGACCAGCGATTTTCGTCAAGGAAACTCCGAAGCTGAAAAGACGGCGGAGAAGAAGAGACAAAACAAGATAGAGGTGTGACTTAGGAAAAGAAATAAAAAGAAATTAAACCAGAAATGTTTTCTCCATAATGTAATAAGACTGAAGGAAAAGCAAGGAGACTGATCAGATAATAGATGTATCTTAAAGATATTTTTCATATATATTCATATATGTATGCACTTTAAGAAATTTCAGTGTCATTTTGTGGAAAGTTGGATATGATCTGAGTAAGATTTGATCATATTGTGGATTTTTTTAGGATTTATTTCGATTCAAAGATACATTTTCATATATTGGGACAATTGTCCAAGAACTGAAAAATCAAATCCTACAGCTACCATCCATATAATAAACTGATTTTTATCCAGTGTATATTTTGTGATAATGGAATCAGCAGAGCTGTGCATTTTTTGTGTACTTTCTAATTAGAAAAAATGTTTCAGAAAAGAGTAAAGGATTGGAAATACGGGCAATATTATTTTATGAAAAAATGAGGTAACTGTGACAGAAAAATCGACTTAAGATTTTGATTACCTCGGATATAATGGTGTGAGATTTTCGGGCCTGTGAAATGACAATCGTGATAAAGTAAGGAAGAACTGGTTATTCGGAGGAGAAAAAAGTAAATTGAAAAATGTTCGTAAAAAAGGTGTTCGTAAAAACGGAGATTGTGATTTGATAATGATAGCCAAGGAACAAAAAAATGAAATCTTGGAGAAATAGAAGTGGGAGATTGAAAAGAAGGTGATCAGAAAGTTGGAAGAGGAATGAAGAATGAAGAATGAAGGGCGAAGGCATCCAAGATGAAAAAATAAATAAATAAAAGATGAAGAGATGGATAAATACTCAATAGAAAATGCCGAATAATTACCGTACTTTACCAGCTTAGTTAGCTTAGGGTTGACCAATCAAATAACTGGAGAAAAAAGTGATGACTGGATAAGTTTCTAATTTCGCCTTTTATCGGTCAGTGATCACTAGAAAAAAACTACTGGACACAATCTAAGAGATTGAGTTTAAACTCCTAGAGCAAATTGAATGTCCCGATAAAATTCTTTTTTAGGGATAGAATTTTAAAAAAACAAAAATGAATTTTTTTCTAGACATCATCATAATCAACAACAGCAGCTGTATCATCAGCGTTTTAACATCTGTTGCTGGGCGTGAACCTTCCCCCCTAATCGCCAGATCTCTCTATCATGGATTTCAGGGAGTCTCTACCTTCTGAACCTATGTACTTCGTCTCTCAATCTTGTATTCTGTTAGCTTCGGTTAAGCATGTGATTACCAAGGATCCATTTTGTGAGTAGTGATGTCCATTGTTTGATTGACGCTCTTGCAACATGAACAATCAATTATTGTTTCTAATCGATTCTAAGATGTCTCAAACATCTTTTTTTTTTCTTTTTTTTTTATTTCCAGCCCTTCAGTCCTACTGGTCCGGACTGTACGCGTGATACATCCGTAACTCCATACATGTACGCCCGGCTTTGGTTGAAACATTCTGATGTACATATATACATATATATAAATATATATATATATATATATATATATATATATATATATATATATATATATATATATATATATATATAGATAGATAGATAGATAGATAGATAGATAGATAGATATAGATATAGATAGATAGATAGATAGATAGATAGATAGATAGATAGATAGATAGATATAGATATATAGATATAGATATAGATTGATGCATAGATATGAACAGATACTAATATATAAGCACAGAATTAGAGTTGCAATAAACTTGATTACATATTCAAAGACCCTAAATCCAGGTCCACCAACGCTGGCAAATTGCTTATGTGAATATTTGTCTGCGTTCACTGTACTTTGATTGGAAGTTTAGCCACCGAGTGGGAAGACATGTGATAAAAACAAGAGAAAGAATGTCTTCTGTAGGGTATTGATTAATCGGTTGGACAGGATAAGTGAATGCTTTATCAAGTGCAAGACAAGAAAATCTTTACCCCGTAAACCCTGAAGGAAAATAAATGTTGTTTTACCAAAAAGAAAAAAAGAAACATTGGTGCGTTCATCTTTTTATTAATTTATACATATTGTTTTCCCCCGACATTTATTTTATGAGGTCTGTCCGGTAAGTACCGAGTCAGTTTGAATATTGCAAGGACCAGTTACGCTACCTTGATGTAACTTGGCAATTGATCAAAAGGAAGGCCTTGCTTGTCTGCCGTTTTGTCACTTGTATAGCTGTGAGATGCAATAGAGTTGGCTGTGTGATGTGTGACCGCTGCTTTCACAATGACGGAGACTACTAATTCTTCCCGTCTCGTGTAGTGTTCCACTGACAAAACCAAGTTATGTAAGCCCTAGAACTCTACTCTCCAGATTTCTCACATAGTATAAAGGAGAAGTTTTTCAGACTGTTGACAGGGTTAAGGAAAACTCGACAGCTGATTGCTTTGCGAATTGAAATGTAGGACGGGCGCTGGTGTGAGTGCTTGAATAATATGAATGGGATCTGGACGGCATTGCCCTACGCCAGATATATTCACAATATTTACGTTAAAATTACCTAGTTCGATACGATCTAATTTATTTCAATTTATTGGTTTTGTCAATTTTTCATGAGCTTAATCGTGGAAATCGGATGTGCTGCATCTCTGTGCGAGCTTTTAAAGGTCCTAAAAATGTATTTTTGTCAACAAATACTTTTATATGCTGAATCTATATTATGTTTACAAAGCCATATAGTGAATGTAAATTCAACTCTATGTGGAGTCAATTTGTTGAAGAAATTGTCAACCAAACAATTTATTCACCCATGTGCTCTCTTAATCCCAAAGTTTCACCATTTTTTCCAGAACTCCAAATGCTTTAGAAAATTCTCCAAACTAAGTAAAAAGTAGATTCATGGAATTGCGTTTAGAAAAACGTTTAACATTTTTGATGCAACAGCTTTTTTTTGTTTTTTTTTTATGCGACCGATTAATTTCATGGATGTATTTTGAGACGAAAGACAAGATGGCGGCTTTTGTTTCATGATATACTTGAAATTTGACTCCAAAATTGAAAAATTAGATCATTTTGCACGTTTTTTTTTTAAGATGCAAAAGCAAAACTAGCTAATTTCCTAAGTAATGGCAGTCACTCATTGATTCGACCGATTTTATATTGTTATTTTCAGTTATCTGGGTAAATAGGATATGAGTCCTGACCAATTTATTTTTTAATCTAACATACTATCTGCATAGGAGCATAGCAGTTAATATAAACTCACAAACACTGAAAAAAATCATTCTTTGGACCAACTTTTTTAAAAACTGATCATATTTGTTGGGCTTAATTTTATTAGTTTTCTCAAATCATACATATGATTTGGTTTAAACTCAAATTTTAATTTAATGTTTTCTTGATGTTTTCCCGTATATTTTGAGATGATCTTCCGAAAAATGGACTACAAAAATAGAGGAATCAAGATAGACGGCGCATACCTGAGCAACCTTATATTTGCAGACAACATCATCCTTTTCGCAGGGAACCTACACGACCTCCAACTAATGATAGATGAACTAAACGAAGGAAGCAGAAGAGTCGGCCTACACCAGAACTTCAGTAAAACAAAAATCTTCTGCAACAATCACGTTGAGAATAAAAACATAACTGTCAAGATAGAGCATGCAAAACTCGGCAAGGTGGACCACTACATCTACGTAGGACAATGACTCCCCATGAGATCCTTAAAAGAGGAGGAAATCAAGCAAAGAATCATTCTTGGATGGCAAGCCTTCGGCAAAGCAAGCTCAACTTTCAAAAACCAGACGATCCCTATAATCCTGAAAAGAAGAGCATACAAGAGACAGACCTACAAACGGCGAAGCATGCAGCGTGCGCATGAGAGAACTATATTCAACCTTACATGGAGAGATCACAAGACAGCACAGTACATAAGGAAATCCAAGACATCATAGAAACTATTAAAAAACTAAAACAGCAATGAGCAGGCCATGTTACAAGAATGAAAGACAACCGATGGACATCACGTCTCACAACACGGATCCCCAGAGATCACACGAGAAACCGAGGACGACAGAACACAAGAAAGAGAGATGAATAAGACAAATTCAGGAAATACTGGCTCCACAACGCCCATAATAGAGAATCGTTGCGAATCCTGGGGAAGGTCTATGTCCAACGACAGACCTTAAAAGACTGATGATGAGTCTTTTTCCTTTTCGCAGGTTCGATCCTTTTATAGAGTAGTGAGAATATTAAGTTAATGAAAGATTGATCACGGTAGTAGATTTTTCTTATCTCGTTTACTATCTCAGAGAAAGGGGTCACAAAAGAGTGAAATTTTGCTATCATTTAGCACATGTTCGTTTCAAAAAGCTGACATTATCTATCCAGAAATGTCAGTTGATCCAAGAGTGACTTGATACTGGGAATTTCACTCGGAGGTTTCGACAAAAGAGGGTGTCCAACCATTGTCACATCTGAAGAAGAATCTTTAATCGGAAGAGAAAGAGGTTTTTTTATTCACCCAAGTTGTTCAACTGCTTTATCATAATTAGCTAAAGAGAACTCGCCGTGAAAGATAGTTTGACATTCAAACCCTTGCCGATGTCTCTTTTTCTCGAGAATCCATTCATGCAGAAATCTAATAAAGCACATCTCTGGAATCATATGGAAAAATCTGTTTGAATGATATTGTGATATTGATGTTCATGCTTGTATTGTAGACAGTTGCCGGTTGATGCACCACGTCACCTGGGAAGAGGATGAGATATTTGAACAGCAGGATATACCTGGAATATCTGTGAAGTTTATCCACCGCCCACATAATCGTGGACTCTGATAGGTATGCGATCTCTACTGAAGACTAAGAACATAAGAGAAGACAGTGAAAGTTGTTCAACAATATCAGCATCTGACCAGAAAAATGATTGGTGGTGTTTGGAACTAAATTCCCCGACAATATTGACAAAAATTATTTCATGGACATTTTGGCTAGTACATTCTTGTCGTTGAAAATAAAACTACTCGGGAATATGGTGCATCTGGAAAAGGTTATACTGTTACTGATAACACAGATGTAGGCCTGCTCTGCATCTGACCCTTTTACGGAATCTTATTGAAATAAATTGAGTCCTTTTGGAAATATCGTCTTGAAAAACAACAGAGAATACAGAAATTTAGTATAAAACGCTAAATTATCATGCCATTGGAAACAAATTCCCAAAAATCAATTCATCTTTTCCTCACCAAACGGCTTGGCTCTTCACAGAATTTTATTCAATTTCATCGATTACTTCAGGGGATATCGTGTAGATCTAAAGTAAATACAGAAATGATAAGATACTGAAATTGAATCCTTTGATCTACTCCAAATCGAAACTCATATTCCTTACCCTGATTGCCACCAATTTCCTAATTAAATAATGAGAAATTTCGGAGATATTGTTCAGACAATGAAAATCATAAATTTTCATCATCATATACGAGTAAATGTGTAGAACGAAACCAATACATATTGATTTTTTTTGCATAAGAATTAAAAAATGGCTCAAGGTGAATGCTTCTGTGATGTTACCCGTCCCAAAGTACCACAAAGGATCATTGCTTTGAGGTTAAGAGACAGATTTTGATTTTTTTTTCCTTAAATTTCAAGCCTTCTTCTTGTTCTAAAAAATCTTACAAAAACGTTGAAGTTTGTAAAAAAGATTACTTGACATGAATGACCTATTAGACCATATAGGTGAATAATTTTTTGGTGAACATGTATTTCACTGAGTGATCTCATATTTCCCTTACCTTTTCAGGACTCAGATATATCATTCTGTTTTTGTCATTAGATGGTATTTGGAGCGTTTACTTTTAAATATTTTTTTTTGATAGGTTGCTCTTGATTCTAGTATTGTAACAGTTGGCATATCTGTGAGTGTCTCAAATCATTAAAGATAGTCGTCTTTATTGTTCTATGTTCCAGTAGAGGTAGACGGAAGCAAGAGAAAATATTGGCATAATATGATGTTATGCAACTCAAATACAGATTATGGACCACGTTCTGTAAGTGATCTATTACTTGAGAATACTCTACATCAGTCGACAAGGGATTAATCAACATCTTCAAAGATACTACTAGAGAATACTCAGCATTAACCGACACAGGGAATAGTTAACATACTGGAAGATAATACTTGAGAAAAATCAACCCCTTATACAACACAGGAAATAGATGACATATTTGAATATGTTACTTGAGAATAATCAACGTTATACGACACATAGTGTAAGTGACATATTTGACGATATTACTTGAGAATAATCAACGTTGTACGACTCAGGGAGTAGATAACATATTTAAAGATATTAATTGATAATAATCAACGTTATACGACACATAGAGTAAATGATGTATTTGGTGATATTACTTGAGAATAATAAATCTTGTACGACACAGGGAGTAGAAGACATATTTAAAGCTATTACTTGAGAATAATCAACGTTTCACAACACAGGGAATAGATGACATATCAATAGATATTACTTGAGAATAATCACTGTTGCACGTCACAGGGAATAGAGGACATATTTAAAAAATCAAAACCAAGGATTGACAATGATTAGTGTTAGTGTGCTTGCGTTATGTTACTCATACTGGGGTCAAATGTTTCAAAAAGAATAACAATGTGTGGAACAGAATCACTATGTGCGATCTATGATATTGTAGATATGTTGGGATTAAACAGGCGTATTCTATTTTGAGTACCAAATGATAAATTCTGGTTCCAGTTAAAGCATACGACATTGATGAGGTGACAACTGAAACAAGTTCAGGAGATGATGATGTCACACGCCCGTGATGGATAAATCTGACAAGTCTTGAAAAAGTCCAAGTTCATCGACAGACGTAAAAAGCTTGTTGTTGTTGTTGTTGTTGTTGTTGTTGTTGTTTTTGTTGATGATGATGATGATGATGATGATGATGATGATTGCAAGACAGCTTCAGGAAAAACGGTGCTACTTGGCTATGAAACGTTCACACGTACTCAATATTCACCAGATATTGTACTTTCGGATTAGCATTCATCTCAGTCTTTTTCGGAATTCTCAAAAAGGATAAAAATTTATATCCTTTGAGTACCCCAAAATACTGTTACCTGCTCAAAAAGATTAAATGTTCCGGGAGAATAAGATTTTGAGATATTATTTCATACATAGCATTGGATATTGAAACGAAGGATAGCAGAACGAAACACGTACATTTAATGTTTTTGAAGCTATACATCAGGAGAGAAAAATTCCTTTTTTATTCTTGATGTATGTTTTAAGTTTTCAAAATCAATGTTGACTAGTTACGAGCAGGTTTTGTTTGTCTTGTTTTTCAAGTTATAATTTATTGAGTGAAAACATTTCCCATGATCAAACACAGATATATTGACATGGACGTTAAAATAACATTGTCGTAGGGTGCTGGTTTGAGTCCTGTATGATGTTCATCTCCTTCATTCATTAACATGGACGGCTGGTCGATTTGCTGCTCAGTTAATAACCGGTGCCAAACGAAATATGTTCTAAAGTAAATTCCACTACAATTATCACATGCATACACACACACACACACACACACACACACACACATATATATATATATATATATATATATATATATATATATATATATTTATACATATATATATATATATGCGTATATATATATATATATATATATATATATATATATATATATATATATATATATATATGAATGAATGATATGATATGAACTCTAAAGAGTGAGACAGACTCGGGAGTAAAGTGTTTTGAAGTTAGGTTCATTTATCCGTAGATGTTTTTTGTTGTTGTTAATGGTCCAGACATGTTTTGGGAGGTATTCTGATCTCCTGTATTGAGTGGTTTGTGAGTATGTGCTTATGAGCAAAGAGAGAAAGAAAGAAAGAGAGAGATGTGCGTGTGTGTGAATACACGAGGTCCCATTCAAAGTTTGGGAAATATTAAGAGTGTGTGTGAATCAACTGTAGTATGGACTTAGTCAGGATTATTTGAGGGTAGTATCCTTTAATGTAACATCTCCTACAAAATCCCCGACCATCCAATTTCCAATTTACATTATGTAAATCAAGGATTTCGAATATTGATTTCATCGAGAGCAGGCTATCCCGACATTGAACATTTAGATTGAGTTTTCCTCGACTCATTATTCACATATAGCCAGGTAAATTAATAAGTTGTGCACATCAAATGTTTTGTTGTTTTGTGGCGTTTTTTTTTTTTTTGCTTAATATTTAATAATTCGATGAGTGAAATATCTTCATTTAATGTAATTCCGTTCATTTTGGACAAAATGTGAAAAGTGATTGGAAATTTTTGAACCAGTGATGGTGTCTCCTCAAAAAAGTTAGATTAATTTTCAAGTACGATTTCAACTTTGGACATAATGCTTCTGAAGCTTCTGGTAACATTAGCAAAGCATAGACACCAGTGGATACCATTAATGAATTGAGATGATGGTCATGGCCAGCCCTTGATGACTGAGAATTATACACAGCAGTACCAAACGTTTACAAACAAAGGTATCTAGATACTTCAGGAATTCACCAGCAACCATATCCTGTTACCCCGGAAATCAGTAAAGGTGAATCATCATCATCATCAGTCTTTTAGCGTCCGTCGTTGGACATAGACCTTCCCCAGGATTTGCCACACTTCTCTATCATGGGCGTCACGGAGCCAGTACTTCCTGAACTTGTCTAGCTCGTCTCTCCATCTAACATTTTGCCAGCCTCGGTTGCACATGTGGTCTCGGGGGATCCATGTTGTGAGTCGTGATGTCCATCGATTGTCTGCCATTCTCGCAACATGGCCAGCCCATTTAAGATTTTTTATGGATTCTATGATGTCTTTAACTCTTGTCTTTTCCCGGATGGGTTCCACATTAACTGAATGAAATGATCGATGAAAGTGACAGATATCAACCCTCTTAGCTGACGTTTTCCTAGCTTGGAGAACTGGGATATGAAGCCTTGCAGTGTTCTCCAAATTCGACTGACATTTCTCTTGAAGAGAGATGCAACGTATTATTTTTTACTTCAAATAAACAAAATAGTCATGCAGTTGTGCAAATAACAATTTATCATAGCACGTACTAACACGTATATAATCATATGTTCTTTAAGCTATTGATATTTAGCTATGAATTATTTGTGCCTGACTTTCGGAACTTTTCTCATTTCGAACTCTAAAACTCTTGATATGTTCACAAATTGGAGAATCTTTGTTTTGTTTATTGTGGATAAATTAAGCGTATATAGGAAGTTTGGTACGATTCACTTATTCGATTTGAGCAGGCATTGCGTTGTATCGAATATGAGTGAAAAATCTCCCAATTTTTTTTTTGTCTGGCGTGTTTCGGGGTAATATTCGTGGGTTGGTGTGATTGAAACAAAAAAATGTCTCTGCATAAAAAAATGAACATTGGTAAAAATGAGTTGAGTTTCGCAAAGGTTAATATAAAATTGAACTCATTGATTTGATTGAAAACTCTTCTTACAAATGATAAATACAGGATGTGGTACCTCCCTGACACACAAACACGCACACACACTCGTGCACACACACACGCACACACACACACACACACACACACACACACACACACACACACACATATATATATATATATAGTGTGTGTGTGTGTGCGAGTGTGTGCGTTAGTGTGGATGAATTATTTCATAGCCTGACTTATTTTGAATTTTCAATGCATAATTTTGGTGTAAGTTTTTTGATGAGGAAGGAAATCATGTTGATGAGTAAACATTTGTTGTGTACAATAAATGTTTTTTTATCATAAGGCTACTGACTTATTGTACCCTCACAAACATGCACACTCGAATATATATATATATATATATATATATATATATATATATAGAGAGAGAGAGAGAGAGAGAGAGAGAGAGAGAGAGAGAAAGGGAGAGAGAGAAAGAAACTGTCAGATGAAGTATATGAACTTTAAAATGAATAAATGATCACAAGATATAACAACAATTATTGATATCTCCTGAGCTCTTCAGGGTTGCTAAAGACTATTCAGTATACCTTCCAGTACCAAGAGATGGGGTCTAAATTCGCTTTAGACCCATCTACCAGAGTGCTCCATTCCAGAGTTGGAAGAGTATATATATATGTATATGACGAAGAGAGACAGAGAGACGGACCGACGTAGGTACTGTTGTATCATTTTAAAACTCGTTTGCTTTACAAAAAGTGTGAATGTTCATTACTTCACACCGGAAAGGTATTATTTGTTTTCAATTTAACATTTGACGCGACAGCACCCTTAACAAACCTTAATCAGTTTATCTAGCTAAAAATGTGAAAGAAAATCAGATTTTAACTTCAAGTGTCTGGCCTTGTTAGAATGATCCATTTTAGTTTTAAGCCCCAAATGGTCTTACTTTCTTATAATCTCAAAAGCAGCTTCTGGTTTGTATTCATAACATTTGTTTGTATTGTTAGTCATGGATATATAAATAATTCTCTTCCTGACTGAACAGACAAACCAACAAATCAATAAATTTATTTCTGTATAATGAGATTATTCAATTGTTTAATTTATTTTAACCACATCAAAATACGATCGTATTAATATAAATCTCTCTCTCTCTTTCTCTCTCTCTCTCTCTCTCTCTCTCTCTCTCTCTCTCTCTCTCTCTATATATATATATATATATATATATATATATACATATATATATATATATGTGCATGTGCGTGCAAGTGTCTGTATATATTTTCCTCTCTCTCCCTACATTTATATTTATATACATGTGTGTGTGTGTGTGTATGTGTGTGTGTGAATAGAGTTGCTTGCTCGTTTTTGTATGAAACTTTGTATGTATCTTTTCTTTTTTCATCTTGACGGACAACGGAATGTCTAAAACAGACGTCTCTAAGGAGCTCTAATACCTTGAAACGAAATTAAAACCAAAGAAAGAAAGGAAGAGGCTGTCATTCCCAAGTTCTAAGCGGCTTTTTGCAGTCCATCAGACAATTTCTTTTCCTTTCTGACTTTTTTTTTTCCTTCACGTTCCGTCCATTACGTTCGCTGATTTAATCGAATTAATACAAATTCTACCCGCTCAACTTCACTTACGATCTTCCTTTTTCTTTCTGAAGATCTTCCTTAATTTTTTTCCCCAATGGTTTTTCACGTGACTTGTGTTTTTGAATGAATATGTCATTATTATAATAGAAAATTGAATTTTACTCCGTTTTTAGTGGCGTTTACGCTTCGTGTTTTGATTCTTGTAATGTACTCTACATGTACATAAGTAATATATCGGCAAGACCAGATATACGCTGTTCCAATCAACCTGATATACGGTTACGTTCACTTTTGATAACTGTGATGATTTCCCCTATTTACAGCCAGAGACCTGAAAAGACGGGAATTCGTTGCATTAATTCTCATAGAGTATACTGCCCACTCTACGCAATTTCGTCTTAGGCAAGTAAAAATTGAGATGAATAAATGATGTAAACTGGAGTTTTGCACTCTGCCCTGGTCTGGCCGGGGGGATACTCACTCATCTCCTTTTTGGAATTCAAATGCAGTTATTAAAGCAATGATTCCCAACGCTGAGTTCTCAGACAAGCAGATTGGCAATAATGCACACGGTAAACATTAAGACCAAGGACCCCAGAACGTTTTAGACAATCTATCCATCCCTGGGATCCTAAATCTCTAATCGACCCTCATGCAAGTGCTGGAAATAGGGAAATATAAAAAGTGGATTTGTAGTTTCTGTATGCATTAACGAAGGATGCTGTGTACCAAAACCTACTTCTCAGTGTGCCTCCAGGCACAGAAGCAGCGACATCAAGATTGCTTCTTCACGGGATTGATGTTTCAACAAGTTCTTTTCAGTAGAGAGAAATTGAAATAGATTTACTATAAATAATAATATAATTCAGAAATATTCATAAGCAAGTTGTATTTTACATACTTTTATTCCTTATTCGTCTCTGAAATTCAAATAGACTTACTTGATGTTATTGACCTTCCTTCTGGCCATCCAGACATTTGTTTAGCCCTTGGATAACCTCATTGAACCCCAGGGGTGAATATCGACCATTTTGGAAACTTGTTTAAATGAATAGAACAAAATTCTGTGCTGTTCCCGCATTTGATTTGCATGAAACAAACCTAATCTCAGTGAAGATCAATATTTTCGGAGAACAGGCAGGAAAAATGATGATTAAACTCATTGAGAATAGATCTAGACACTAACATATCAGTGTAAAACCTATTTTAATTTACCTCAACATGAGAGACCTATATGGATAAGCCTATTGTCCTACTTATATCACTTGTTAGGATAGTAATTCCTTCTTGGGAACCGGCTGACATCTTGCTCCAATTCCTTTCGACCATTTGTCAATATGTATCAGCCTATATTTGACACCAGGTTTTTTATATACTAAAAATGGGGTCATATTTGGGACCATTTGTTTCATTTTCCAGTCATTTTTTTTTTTCGGTCTTTGTTAAACTGACCAACTGTCTTAGCAAGTACTGCAGACTACGATAATCTATTCCATCAGAAGAGAAATGACCACATACTTATGTGTCTCAATTTATAGCTATGCCCACGAGTGTTCATGATAACACTTAGTCTGCAGAGACATTTAGGACACTTGTTAATCTCATTAATCAATGTTAATCTCATGATGTTGTTTTTAATTCTGAAAGTTTCAGTCGTATCTGACCAGACTCTGTAAATCAACGTGGATTTTTCTTAAAGCTGAAGTCACTTTGTGTAGGATAAATGACATGCTAAGAGTAAAAGGAAGAAGTCTTTGTTTATTTTCTTACAGTCATATTTGAGACGACCTAGTGAACAATTCGTTTTATTCATCATGCTTGGTAATGAGAACTGACCTCTCTCAGTAATTTGTTTCGGGTGTTTTCTGCTCTCATTTGTCCACTGTCATCTGATATTCTTTACAAGGAGTTGGATCTTTCTCCGTGTATATATTTACCATGGGGGAATTTCAAAACTGATTTAAGGTCTTCAGCTAAGAAACACTAGTTTACATCAGAGTTTAAAGTTGCATATATATATATATATATATATATATATATATATCTATATATATATTTATATATATATATATATATATATATATATATATATATATTATTCTCATCAGCATCCAAAGGGATAAAGTTATTCATTTCGTTCGGTATCTCATTAACCAAACTAAGGGGATTATAGGAGACGTCGATGTGGAACAGTGTCGGATGTTCTGCTATAGTCTACTAGGAGTACATCGACTTGGATTCCATGCTTCATTGCTTCTATCCATATGTTTAGGGCTATCAAGATAACAGTGGTTGCACTTTGGGTTTTGATGAAACCGTATCGCTGGTGACGGGACCGGTTCTTTGTTTTGATGAGTTCTACTATCTCTACAGTAAAACCTTTCATATAATGAAGAGTAAGGTTACTGGTTTGCTGTTTCATTTTTGAAGACAGTGCTGACCTTTGTTAAAAATATGAGATATAACTGTCCGTCTTTTCTTCAAAGGATCTTCTAAACATATAAGGGAAAAGATTATAGCAAGATCTTTTAACCGGCTCCATGTACCCCTTGAGTTTCATGTGAGCTCAATGATTACGGGGTTTTCAGAACGATTTCAGTTCAGAGCTGGCGTAAATTGGTGGGTTTTTTTATGGAAGTTTGGGAACATTGATTGTGGTTTTGTTTACGAAGACCAATGAATTTTGGTTTCTTTGAGTTCCTGCTGCCTTATAAATTCTGCGTGATCAAATTGTTTGAGGTCTGCGTTATCAGATTTCTTGTTATTACTTTACATTAAAAAACTTATTGTTTTTAGGTGTGACAGGGTGGTAGTTTTCGAGGCAGAAAAAAAATATCAGTCCATCCCCACAGAAAAGGCTGACGTATAAGAATATTTCTATATCAAATGATGTGTATACTGTTTTTTCGAATGTTCATTCTCTTATGCATTCATTAATGAGAGAAAAATGCACAAAGATGTGCACATACGCACATATAGACACAGACACTAACATACATGCATTTGCACATACATATATACGTGGCTTAAGTACATACGTGGCTGAAATGAGAAATAGAAGGTCCGTCCAGAAAGTCTCCAACCACTACATATCATAGTATAAATAACTTACGTAGAGCAATGGTGTCTTCATCCACTTTTAAGAACCACTTGATACCTGCTGAAGTTTAGACTGTAAGAGAGTTGGACAGCCTAGGTTATGCTACACACACAGGCACACACACACATACACACACACACACACACACACATATATATATATATATATATATATATATACATATACATATATATATATATATATACATATATATATATATATATATATATATATATATATATATATATATCACCTATGAATAGATTAGTATAATATATTTCAATAAAAAAGTAACATATATATATAGTGACAGGTATATGGTTTCTGTCATTTGGAAACCCTCTTTTTCCAGAACTTGTTTTTTTTTCTGGGATATCTTGAATTTTGGTGACTTTTTGTACAAAACAATTCATTATTCATTATGATTTTTGTACATCATTGACTGTGATCGTATACTATCATAATCCTTTTAGAGTGTGTGGTTGGACATAAATCTCTCCAAAGATTCACCTGACTTCTTCCTCATTGCTGTCGAGGAGCCTGTACTTTCTGAGTTCGTGAAGCTCATCACGCAATCTTACTTTCTGTCGGCCACAATTTTGCATATGATTTTTTGGAATCCATGGTGTGAATTGTAATGTCTAGTGGTAGTCTGACATTTTTAGTACATGTCCAACCAATTGCCACTTGAGTTTTCTAATGGTTTCTATGATATCTCAGACTCCTGCCTTTTGTCTAATATATTGCAGTGTTTTATGATTTCTCTATGTGAGGTTCAGCACGATTCTTCCATTTGCATGTTGCATGGTTCATAGTTTGAGGGTCAATATTATACTTAAGTTCCATGTCTCTGCTCCATGAGTGACCATTGGGAGAGTACGTTAATTGTATATCTTTCTTTTTTTTTTTAGGAATAATTGGTCTTTATTCTTGAAAGTTGTTTGCTCTACCAGAAGCTTGTAACCTAGTGAGATAATTGGTTATAAAAATTGATAAAATTTTGATATCCATTTAATATCTCACCAGAACATCATGATAATCTAAATATAATTCTTTGCTCTATTTTTTTTTTTTTTTTGAGAACTTAATGGGTGTCCGTGGTCCTAAGATGATGGACTAATCTATCCTCCTCATTTTGATTTTGAGTGTTGTGTGTCTTTGTCCTCAACACGTTTCTTTCACATGACATTTATTTTGGTGAAGTTCATGTGCAGGGCCAACTTCTTTGCTTTCTTCGTTTAGTTTGTTTAGCATCATCTGGAGATCATGAAGCAAAGAACTCGATGTCATCAGCTAATCTCACGTTACTCAGATATTCACAGTATGTCTACATTTATTAACAATTCTATCCATCTTTAGTTGTCTATTTTCAGTAGTTTGTGAAATGATATGTAGAAATTAAGTATGGGTTCTTAGAAAATGTTTTATTCAGTGTCTTTGAAATATATATATATATATATATATATATATATATATATATATATATATATATATATATATATTTATATATATATGTGTGTGTGTGTGTGTGTGTGTATAATAAGAGTAGAATGTACTTGGAGAGCACATACCGTCATTGCCAGGAGAAGTAATTATGCATAGATCGGGACCAAAAAATGTCTTTTCTCTAATACCCCATTGTCCAGTCTCCCAACAAAAATCATACAAATTCATCGACAACCTCTGGAGATATCGTGCAGAGAGTCCTGAACTTTTAGTGATCTTACTTGGTGCAGTCATATGACTACGACCCAGAGGAGAATAAATTTGTAGGTATCCGTTCCAACATTTGATCACTTCTTTGTAGCCTATTTCTTATCCTTCCAAAAATTTACATTGTAACTTACTAAGACCATTCGGAATTATTGTGGGGATAGACATGAGATCTTAGCATTATGTATTTTGGACTAATCAATATACCATGATCGGTAATTGTGCATGGATCAGTCTAAAAATTCAATCACGTATTTGGCGCCCTTTATGCATTCTACATTTGAAATGTATGGGCCATTTTTGGAGGTATAGCGCATAGAGATGGGCATTTATAAAAAGTTGAGTAAAAAAAAAACTTAACTCATCTTTCTATCAGATTTTCCTGGATCAAATCAAACCAAATTTTTTAACTCAATTCATCACTTTCCCATAAAGTTTTATTGAAACCTACTGAGAAATCAGGAAGTAGGTCCAGACATGTGCGTTTGGCGATGTTGTATGGGTTGGATATCTATCACTACGATGTAGGAGAGATAACTTTTCTTGAATAGGCCTAAAAAAAATTACTCACATATTTTGTGGCCTATTGTCCATTGTCATTGAGTTCTATTGAGAAAAACAAGATGAATATGCGATAAAAAAAGGGGGAAAATTACTCAAAAAAAATTGTTCTTAAATTCATTCGAGAATGTGAATAAATCTTCCATTACTTTTTGCCCATGTTTCTACATATTCTCATTGACATTCATTTGGAACTCTCGGATATATTGTGTGGACAGACAGATGCTACAATAGAAAAAAGAATAACTAAAAATTTATATAAAATGACTTTAGTCTGTCATCTTGGTGTCTACCCCTTTAATGATATTACCTGGGGCACCAGTATAATAATAATAATAATATTAATAATAATATGCACGATATGTTTATTTACGGACGTTTCCCTATCCACCCGAGTGCTCCAATAGAGTTTGAAGAGCATTGCTATAGTAACTTATAGTGGACGAGTTCCCCTACTTATGAATACTCAACACTAAAGAAGGGAGCGTTAATTATAACAATAATCAATGATAGTGTCATCCACGGACAGCTATTTCGTCGTATCACAACTCTTCAGTGTGGCAATGCACAATTCAATATCCCTCAATATCAATGGATATATGATCCAACAGAATGATTATAACTTGGAAACTTACATTTAAAATTACACATTGGAAGAAACGAATACAGCAGATATAAACCATGAAAGAGCAAAATGAGTCGGTAGGAGATATTGCTATCACCCAAACTGTCAATTGGAAGCGTCAAATATTACAGACCGAGAAAGAAACAGAAAGAATCACTCTGTTCATGACAGTAGCAGCTTCCAATCTAATTATTTCTCTTCTTTAACTGTAGTTTCTCTTTCACTCAGTGATTATTTAATGGGATCTGACGCCCACTTATCGCTAGCAACCATTGTTCCATTAGAACAAAACATCCCTCGCACAGGAATATTGAAAAAAAAATGTATCACATCACCCAAGTTTCTTTTCGTTTTCAATCTATAATTAAATCACCAGCTTATCAGGATAAAAGAAAACATTTTCTTTCCCTGATGATAATTCCACTTTGTTTCGTTCCAATCTCCTTTCAATATGTCTTCCTTATCTTTTATTTCGTCGACGTCTGCGTTAGCGTTTCAAAACTTTTCTTTTTTTTTTTAAATCTAAAATGAAGGACATTTTTATAAACGATTTCTTTTTTTGCTTCGTCTTAATTATTCATTCATTATAGATTTTTTCCGCGTTTTATTTCATTTCCTTCTTAAATTACCTCTTAATTTTTATTCGTTTTTTCTATATTCCATCACTCTTTGTATAAATCTATTTGAAATCTGATGTTTTTCTCTGCTTTAGACCCGATCACGATATAAACATTGTAGAACATTTTTAAAATCATTCCTCCGATATCAGTTGATAACTAGACTCTCCAACTTGGTACATATGTTTTTAGAATGTATTCCCAGGTGACAAATTCATCCTTCTAAAATTTCTTGCACTTTTGGATGAAACCTGAGAATTCAACCCGTCGATGCTGACTTTAAATATCATATAGTATCAGACAGTGCCCAGAGATATTGATTTTATCTGTTAAGACCTTCCATATCAAAATACGCAAAAATGCAAATCGAAGATCGTTAGCTCTGGCACTATGATACTACGAGGCTGTAAACGCATTACCGTTTGCTTCAAAAAGATCAGCAATTGAGCAGTTCGCAGTCTCACCTGTTTTCACACGATATGACACCGACGAAATAGAGAAATAACTCTTGCTGCAAATGAGAATAAGGTACAGCAGATTCTAGTCCCAATTACATTGATGCTACCAACGTGACACAGTAATGATTAGACGTATGCTTATGTGTGAATGTGTTGTTCTTGTTGCAGAAACGAAAAAAGCAAATGAAATAGAGAAGCAGAGCTGGTTAGTTACTCAATAAATAAATAAACCGTAACAACCAACAGCTTCTGGCAGCATTACGTATCGGTTGATCAATAAAAGATTTACAATTCTTGTGTTTTATTGGATCACTAACAAGGACGAATTTCCCAAAGAGCAAGCGTGAACTCAAACTGGACACAAACTAAAGGTCAAGTTCAGCATAAACTTATATCGTGAAAGCAACCCCCTTCCCGAAAAAATATTCTTCAGTGATTTTTAAGCAACAGCAAACTTTTATTTTATCCATAATTCGAATCAGTTCTTTTTATTTTCATCCTTGTGGTGCCTGTTATGCAGCTTTGTCAGATGTTAGCTGTTTAATCAACGCACCTAGTCACCTTTCATTCCTCAACGTCCATGTGCCTCAAGTTGGCTATTAAGACTAGCTGCTGAGTGACAAGGCCCAAAGCACAAATGAGAGGCAAAAGTTCGCTTGCTCTCAGGATCGATTGTATTTGTCCATGAAATGGCAGTCACACGCACTTTCATATGTCTCTTCAGTTTAGGGATCATCTAACATTCTTTACCAAGTACGGCAAAAGTCGTATTGTCGGGGGAAGGAGCTGAAATATTGTTATATGCAGTCTGTTCCTGTGTGATTTACTGTGATTTACAAAGCCAGCCTTTGACAGAAGAGTACGACCACAGACACACTTCCAGTTCCTTACATTTCCCAACAGATCCATAGGAGCTCTTCTGCATAAAAACTGTTTCAGTTCTGCGAGTTTTATTTGCCTGTCCTCGAACATGCAGCATCATTCCTTAACAGAGCATCCCCATTCACTTCGACCCAGGGGCAGCACATTCCATTCCCCGACGCTCACTACTGGATTATCGAGATTATCTTTTATGTAGTCCCTGTTCCTCTTCTCAGTCTTGCGTTGTGGACGTTTTCTAAGCTGCAGCTCCCCATGGAAAAGCCGTTTTGAAGGATGGTCGGTCGTTGCCCGTGCGTACTCGCCCTGCCCAATGCATCTGGCTAGTGATGATATACGACCATGATCAGACATCAAGCTCTCTGAAGCACCTCAGTGTCTGGTGTTAGGCTCTACCCTACGATAGTGAATATACGTCAGGGGTATTCTTGGTTGAATCTCTCGAGCTGCTTCGAAGGCTATCTATTTGACATCCATATATCTGAAAAATACGATAGAATTGCCAGCGCACAAATCTCATAAACACTTAGTTTAGGTCGAATGGTTATCCACCAGTCCAACCATACCATATTTTCTGATTTATCAAAAGCTGTGCTAGCTTTTTACAATTCTTGTGAGAATTTATAGTTCTAAATGTCCATTCCTTCAAGAGGTGTTCTCTAAGTATAATAATAAGTCGACAATTTCTAATCTGGCTTCTTTCACAAAGATATTTTGCTCAATGCAAGGTTCGCATAGCGCTGAAAAGAACATCACCTTTGTTTCCAAACTTAATGTGAGACCGTATGCGGTACAAGTAAATTAAAATCGATGCATTATAACCTGGAAATCGTCTTTAACATGGACTACAAAGGCATTATCCGCACAGAGGTGTTATCCAATCGAGGCCCTGAATGTCTTTTGGCGTGAAAATCCCCACCAAACACTTTGTTATCAGATTAAGTAGGAACATCATCCATGTGACAAAGTATATCTCTTTGAGGTAAGCCATCAATGACTGCACATCAACCATTGGGGGGTTGAAAGATAAGTCAAGGTAGTGTTCCTTCCATGCGCTGTATGATATTTGTTGGAAATTTGAAGAATATTTTTCAATCTTTTGATTCTAAATGAACTATGGACGATAGCTGTGGGCAAAAGATCTGTCGTAAGAAGACCATGAAAGGTTTGGGGTCATTTATTAATAAAAGTAACTTGAACCTCCGCCGAAATATCTAACCACCCCTCATTTTTAATCCTTTTCAACTCCGGTTTCACAGTTACCATGTGCAATTTATATGAAATCTCTAAGACTAATCTATTTTTAGATTACAGTGTAATAGAAACTGGACAAGTGGATTTTTTTAGAAATTTCAAAAAGCTGGATAACCAGTCTTTATGGTTCTCTTACTCAAAACCAAGTACATCAAGTACCAAAGCGTATACTTTGTCTTTGTAACATTCCCCAGAACGTTTATAAATAAGATCACCAGATATCCAGCTAAGCTAGTCTAGTCACGTCAATGCACTTCAAGTTCGAGTCTTGAAATTTGCACTTTCCATTTTCTGAACAGTGTTACTCTCCAGATGTCTACTGCAAACGTCTTGGATGTCAGTTTTCCGAATTATTAGGAAATCAATCATGGGACCATATTTGGATGTTGGATGGAAAAAATGAGACCTTGCGTTTCAGTTCCTGATGAGAGAATTTCTTGAAAATAGCTACGTCTAGTTTCGAGAAGAGTTAAAATAGGAGTAACTCATTGCAATTTACATTTCCTATGCCATAACAGCAAACTGTACGCTAGTTCCCGTGCTATTTCATAGCTCATGCATCGAAGTCTCCGAAGACAATCAGTTTTTCATGCTTTGAAACTGATAAGATGATTGCATGGAACGAGCTATAGAATGACTTGATAGAATCTTCACTAGCCTGAAGGGTTAAAACGAGAAAATAAATACACGCCGTCAACAAAGTAGCTTCATTTTAGCTTCATTGTACGCGCATTAATGTTATATGAACGATCTAAGTGTTCAACCCAGTTGGTTCTTGTCGTGATATTCAACACATCCTTCCTTCTTCATCCCCTTTTGTTTTCCGACCAAAAACAATGTTTTTAGTTATTTGATCCCTACCTGAGAGGTGCATTTCAGAGAGTGCTATATTTATGTTGAGTCGCTGCAATTTACAACCGCTGTCTATCAGAAGAATAACCGTGGAAAAGGACTTTGACATTCCAGCAGTTACCCATCGGGCAAACCTCAATCGCCACAGGGCTTGAGAGAAAAAAAAATCAACTAAGTTGGGTGATGATATATCTTGACTATAGTGGCATATACTTGTATAACATATTTGCTACTCTCTATCCATAATTGAATATCCAGCAACAAGCAAAGCTTTGTTACAGGTGACTATTCCAACTGCAGGTTTTATACCACAGAACCTTCTCCTAAATATCCACAAATCAGCATGGATTTTGGACTTTCCCTTTTGCAAAGTAGTATAACTGTGAGTACAGACATCAAACTGAATTTCTTCATTCCCCTGTGAAAGTAAAGGGTTATATGTATTTTTATAGTCTGGAATGTTTTTTCAAGCATTTTTATGTCACTTCTGTCACTTATTTCCCTACATCAGTTCATGTAATTTATGCAATTTCCTTCAGTGTATTCTTTTTCTTCCAATTTTTTGCATATACTTTGTTGATTTGTGTAAAATCTCTCTTGTTCTGATCGTTCACCGTGTTACTGTTCCAGAGATTTTGAAAACAAAACAGTTATATTGACATTGCACCCCCGCTAGTCTTGATAAAATACCGTCTTCTTTTATAGCTATGGTTTTAATATATAGCTTATGTCATACGTGTAGATTGTGTTTTTTTTATATATGTATTATCACAATAAATAGTATATGGATCTTATTTTATACTATGCATCATTTAATTTTTTAGGGGGGCAGGGTTTACTTACGTAGTTTGCCCAACCATATATCTAACGACTACTAAGTCGTTAGATACGTGTCTGGTTAATTTTTCCCGTCGATTTGTCTATTTGCTGTACACATGCATGCACTCTATCTATCTATCTATCTATCTATCTATAATGGAACTATATTATCAAAATATTTAAGAATAGGTCGAGCTACACTTGGATTTATTGATTTTATACCAAAAAGTGTTTAAGCTATTAGAATAGTTAATGAACATGGTGAAATCATTAAGATTTTTAGACAATTTAATGATAATAGGGAAACCGATGCAAGAAAACCGATGAAACAGACGATGTAACATAAAGATTAAGACCGTAAAGAGACAGGTTCAGAAAAAAAAGAAGATAGACGGGAGGAAATTAACCAGAAAACAAAACATAGGGAATAGGACGGCAAAAAGAGGAATACGATAGATAAGATGATATGAATACATTGGAAGCCAGCCAGTACTACATGAAACCTATTTTAGTCAATGCTGATAGTTTTAGTTGATGCATTTTAATACCATGCAAAATTTAAACACAAACTGCTGCACTACCCACTAAACAAGAAGGAACTATGAGATGAAATTGTGAACATTTATGAAATAGTCAACCTCACAAACAATAAAGGCTCTTCAATATTCTCTCTCGAGGAAAAAGTGTTCATATTGTCATGGCATCAATACAAGAGAAATTATTATTATCCAGTAGCCAGTTACCTATCATTTAACCATCGAGATCTCATGGCAGTGGTCTTATTTAATCACCTCCCTTAGGGCTTTTAGTTCGGTTCTGCTCATAGTTCACCATGCATTTTGTTTTATCATGTTTATTTTGATACCACAGAAGTGTTTTTCCGGGACTGTCAGATCTATAGGGTACGAAACGAAACCTATCTTATTTGCAATATCAGTCAGAAAGAAAGATGCAGAATCTATAAATTTATAGGAATGATTCGATGAATTACTCAAAAGAAAAATCGTTGCTTCAACTTTATTGGATAATTGGTTCTCCTGTTTTTCTTCCTCTTTCTCAATCCGCCAAATATTCCTTGTTTTTTTTACTCATCTTTATTCGATTCATTCTCTTGCTTTCGTTTCGATCAATGTTCTTTTTCTTTTCGTCTCTCCTTTTTTTATTTTGCCCCTCTTTTCATCCTCACCTCTTTCTTCTCTTATCTTGCCTTTTTTTACACATTTGTCTTTTTTTTCCTTATCTTTCCCTCCTAAACAACCGTTTTTGTGTATGCTTTCCTCTACCTTCTCCTTCCTCCTTTCTCTGTTTCTTCTTGATTTTATATTCCTCCTTTTTATTTCCTTTTCTTTTATCTTACAAAAATTTTTCTCCTCTCTTGATTTCCTCTCTCTTTTTCATTTCCTGACTTACTTATCTCAATCTATATTTTTTCTTATTTCTCTTGAAGGAACAGTTTCTCTTTTCTTCTTCTTCTATTTTTTCTCATTTCCGTATTTTCTTTGTTTCCTCTTTAATTTTTTAGTGATTTTTATGTTTTATCCCTTCATACTTTTATTTATGCATTATCTAGAGTTTTTTTTTTTACCTGTTTCCTTATTTTCTGTCTTTATTTACTTTCTTTCTTTTCTTTTGTTTACTCATTCCTTTTTTACGTATATATCTAGTTCTCTTTTACGCCTTTCAAAATATTTTTCGTATTCCCTCATTCATTTCTATCCCCTTAATCTCGCCTTTCCTTTCACCCTTTTTTCCTTGCTTTTCGTCTCCATTTTATTTTAATCATTCCATTTTCACACTCATCTCTTTTTTTTCCTTTTCCTTTGTATATTTTTTTTTCTTTCATCCATCTTTTTCCCCCTTTTCTCTTCATTTTCTCTTTGTAGCTTTTTTCCACTTTTTTTTCCCCAAGCATGATATTTTGTTTGAAATTCATTCTTTCTTGTCTACCAGACGCGTTTCTTTGTCTCCTGCACATCAAGTTGTCTTCCTTATGTTTTGATAGTCAGCAAATAATACCTATTATTGCCTTCCCAAACAACAGTTATCATCAATACAAGATTTTTTTTTCAATATCCTACTTTTAGATTTATGAATATAATCAACAGCAGCACCGACAGCAACAGCAGTAGCAGCAGCAGCAGTAGTAGTAGTAGTAGTAGTAGTAGTAGTAGAATTTGAGGTCATTTAATTTTCACATAAGTTCGGTGGGATGGCCTCTATATCAAGTAACAGCAACTACGTCAAAATTCCAACGATCTCATCAGAATTCTGATCAATTGTAGTCATGCTATCATCTGGATGGTTTCGATTTTTCCCCGGATTTCCAATTCCACCAACCTATTCACAAATCTCTTTGTGTCTCTTCCGAATACAGCAATCATGATAGGCATAACTTCACCTTCAAGTTCCACAATTACTGAATTCTGTTACAAGGCTTGAATTCCATTTTCCTTACGTTGTAGTCTGCTGGAATATCTGACGAGTTGCTTTCACTTGGTTTGTGATTACGAGATGGCTCGAATTGAAGGATCCATTTGAATCTTAAAAAATTTTATGCTTCTTATATTCTCTAAGACAAGGTTCTGCGTTATACAGATACCATTGTTTTGGATGATAAAAATCCAAGTCATTTTCTCAGTACCATAAAACAACCCTGTCCACTCAGACATGTCTTTTTTAATACTCCTTCCGAGTTAATTTACTAAATGTGCTTATTATACGATCAACTGTATCAATATTTGCTGTATTGTGTCAATTTTGGTCTCAATAGAATCACTTCTCACAGAATCATTTAAGGACGGTGCTCATAGATATTTAATTTCTCTCTGCAAGTGTCCTCTTTCGCCACCATAACCATATCATTCCATTTGCAATTTGCTACTCTGCTGGAATATCTGTACACTTGTTGTATTTTCTTTTTTTCTATTTATTGTTTCTTAGGTTTTCATTGTTTTTATCCTCTTTTTATCTTCTTGTAAGTTTTATTACCACTTTTGGTAGAAATAATTAACCATTCTTAAATACAAATTAATTGTTTACTTAGTCTCTTTACACATAGAATCGAAAAAAATCATCTATGCCGTCCAGTATTATTCCCTGCACTTTCCTCTCAACGCATGATCTATCACAGTTGGTGGGGGCAGCTGACAATGATCTTGGCACCTATCCAAGTGGGTTATTGGCATTTTAACCAATCCCACCCAACCATCAGGGTTGGTGCTTGTTCTGGCTGCACTCACCACCACTAACGCTGGCAAGGCCTACCGATTTTTTAAAAAACATTATTTAGATTATTATTTTTAGATTTTCCAGGGTTCCTCGGAGATATAGCACTCCCTGTTGTTACAGTGTCAGCAGGTCTCATGTGCTGTCTCTGCTACAATCCATGTATGATCTTAATCAGAAATTTCTTTCAGAAGCTTCATGCTCGTAAAGTATCACGTGGAATTAAACCAAGTTATGTAATATCGTATTCCACTTCGTTTATACAGGAAGATAACAGACTATATGAATACAACGGTTACAGTTATATACATTTATATAACTGTGAACAAAATTAGAATATAATGTCCCTTATTGAATAATCACATATTTTCCAGATAAATCGGTGCACATAAATATTTAGCGTGGTTTGATAACCCGTTATTTTTAAGAAATGGAAGAGCAAGTAGCTCATTGAAATTGTTTTCACTCCCTTCAATGATGCTTTCTTTGTTGTTTTTCAGTTTGCAAGCTCTTTCTTCTTCAACTGTTATTAGGATCGGTGATTCCGGATAACTTTGTTTGAGTCGGGACTTAAGAATCTTAAGTTCAGAAAATGGTCATCAACACCTACACTAAGTGGAGATTGCTGTTATGAAATATTTGTACTCAACATACAAGTCTTATAGGCTGTTGAGCACAGCATGCATTTCTAATCTGAATGCATATAATGAAAAATTCTCGCGGACCCTTTCCCCCACATTCTTGAGTCAAAGCATTGCTTGTTCATTTCATCATCAAAGTCAGTTTCAGGTTCAATTTCAATATCTATTTCAGTATCCAAATTTTCCTTCTGAAGTTGTTTGTAATTGGTTGCAAATGATACAAACTCTGCTTTCGGCGCTGCTATTTCAAAACAACACGAATGTACAAAGCTCACTGTTGTGTTTGCCATAATTTTTATGATGCTTTTTTTTCTTCAGCTTTTTACTTCTCAAATTCAACGAAGGTCAGTGATTTTAGATAGCTTTGATTGAATGTTGATCCGTCTCGGCTCAAGTTTAGAGAATGATGTGCATTTGTTTATGCTTAGTGTTAACATTTCATAGACAGTTGAGCACACCCTGTACTGGCAAAGTAATTTAAATGCAAATTGGTGCAATTCGTCTTCGTTGGAAAAAAATTCTGGATCCAGCTTGGCGTTCAGTTGGTTACAAGTGTGACTGCAGTGCGTAAGTTCAACAGAGAGGTTACTATAGTTACTGTGCATAAACGCCTTCCAAATAATCATCCTCATTTCTTATACGTTGCACACAAACCTAGTTGCGAATAGTTCCGTTTCCACACAATAACTAATCAGACTTCAAATATATTTGATATTTTTGAGAGCTTATTTTTCTGGTTTGTGCTGGTACCTCTTTTCCGTATGGCTGAATTTCGTTTGTTTGTTCAGTATGCGGTGTTCCTACCCTATCGTGTCTGTTTTTATACTCCTCGTGGTCTAGTTAACTACATTCATTGATTATTTGGTTTACTGCCTCACCCTTTTCGCTGCATAGGTGGTAGTTATTATTTGCTTGTGTTCTGCCTATCTTAGCCATGATATAATTTATCCTGATGCATTTGTTTTGGGCTGCCATGATGAGAGATTCTGTTTCTCTCTTCAGGTTTCCTTTTGATATCCATGCCTATGATTTCTCGTCTGCGACAATCTGTATCAGTCTTTTGGATTTCCCGTAAAGTTTTTTTCTCTCTCTGATCCCTTTTTCGTTTCTTGTTTGCTTTGCTGCTCTTTCAATTATTACTTCGTTGTTTGTTGCACTATTTTGCGTGTTCTCTGTAATGTCCTGAATATTTGCTTACAAGTATTCTTCAGCTCTGTGATTTGTGTCACGTACCCCATGGCAATCGGTTGTTTGGCCATTGCTAACAGCTGGAAGTCGTAGGTCTCATATTTTCAGTACTCTCCTCATTATTCTTGCCGACCCAAGTATTCTGTATCGTCTCAATCATTCATCTCACCCCAAGTTACTGTTTTAAGTATACCTTCTATAACTTGTACTCCCTTGACTTTCATGCTCCGCACCTCTTTTAGTTTCCTTGCTAGGTCCTGGCACTTCCATAGTTTTTCACCCTCTCTCAAATCCGTGGTCTGCAAGCATGTTTAATATACGGCATGTTCACCTTCCCATGTCCACAATTTCCAGGTTCGGTCTTTCCGCTCGGATGGGGTCAGAGTCACTATTTGAATCTGTTTCCTTCTCTCGTAGTTTTGGGTTAAGGCTCCCACCTATTTTCTGTTCTCCCCAAACCTGCTACTTTGTATCGACTCTAGTGTAGTGTAGCTGCTACCGAGTTATAACTCTCAATATAAACAATTAGACAGTCAGATACCCTGCGTTTATCATCATCAATCTTTAAAGTCTGTTGTTGGACACAGACCGCCCCCAGGAACCGCCACATTCCTCTATCATGGGTGTCGCAGAGTCAGTAATTTCTGAATTTGTCTATTTCATCTCTCCATCTTGTTTTTTGGCTGCTTTGGTTTTGCTTGTGGTCTCTGGAGGTTCATGTTATGAGTCGTAATGTCCATCAGTTGTCTTTCATTCTGGTAACATGACCAGTCCATTGCAATCAGTTGGCCTACACATGACCTTCAGTAAAACAAAAGTCATGAGCAACAATCACATCAAGAATAAGGACATAACTGTCAAAATAGAAGATGCAAAACTGGTAAAGTATACCGTTACATCTACCTAGGACAACGAACCTCCATGAAATATAAAAAAGAAGAAGAAATCAAGCGGAAAATCACCCTAGGATGGCAAACTTTCAGCAAAGCAAGCTCAACTTTTATTCATTTTTACTGTTTCTAAATATTATAAGCTCTACACTTGTCTAGTGATTTTGCTTTAAGAATAATGGGCATGCTGAATTGACATCCAATGCCTGATCCTGTGTTACAGCAACCAACGAATCCTCAATCATCGTCTTCTAGGTTTTAGCATATTGCATTTGAGGACACCTTCTAATTATAAATTACTATATTCACCAAGAGACTCTCAGTTTTCATTGACATATTCTGCTAATGACGTTTTTTTTTTCTCTCTGATGCCACTCAATCCTCGACTGCTAAAAGTCCCCTCCCAATTTTTCCTTGATATATGTATTTAGTCTGTCAATATTAGCTCTTGGTTTTAGCGCTTTATAAATTGTCATTGTTTCCCTGATGTCCGTATCTGTACGTCGCAACTCTTCCTTAGTCCAATCAATTATTCCTGTCATGTTTGTTATTACTGGTGCTGCAAAGGTGTTAATTGCAGCTCTTCGATTACTACCACTAGGTGTACATTTCAAAATAGAACTTAATCACCTGTTGTACTCAGATGCGGCCTTCTTCTTCCGTTCGTCATTCTCAAACTCATTTGACCCATCTATTATTTATAATTTTCGTCTAGTTCCATCTAATTCTCACTTTATATTAGTTCTTCTTTCATTATCATTTACTCGGTCTAAGTTTCATGTGATTATCCCTATATTCCGACAGAATTTAGCAGGCTTCCTACCTCTTAATTTGATTTCACATCCATTTTTAGGTCATCATATAGAGCAAATTTATTATTTGCACCCCGGCTATTTGGTGCTTTAGTCTTTATTCGTTAAGATGATGATGATGATTCGGATCCATGACATTATGAATGGCTGTATGCAAGATGATCTCCCTGGAAGATGCCCCATTTAATTTGTACATCTCCAATTGTTTCTGAGTTGATGATTAGAGTTTTTTTCTCTACAACTTTGTTGCTCACAATAGAGAAAACTTTTTGTTTCTTTCGACTTTCAACAGATCGGAATTTTTCTCCAAACCATGTATGCAGAACAGAGTCATACGCTTGTTTTTAGTGAAGATCCATGTCATTATTCGATTTGGATGTTTTCTCTTCGAATGTTTCATGATCATTTGATCAACAAGGAAGGTGTATTTGGCTCCTCTTGATTTTCTTCCACATTTTTTCTGTTACCATCGTACAAATTTTTTACTGAAGAATTTGTTGTATATTACTTCTGGTATAATTGATGTCAGGAGTTCCTGAGAGTGGCTACAGGCATGTTATTGGTATATAGTAAGTGACTGCTTTGGAACTAATCTTCTTGTATTTTATTATCGAGTTTGTTTTCTGCCTTCTGTAATCCACTATAAAATCCTCCGTCAACCACTGATTGCAATGACCATGGTAGTTGTTTATGTCAGTGATGTATTCCAGCCAGTATCAAACTTTTCAAAGTTATCGATGCATCTAGTGTTTTAATGAAATCTTGTTGACACTTAACATCGTTTACTTAATGCTCAAAATCAGCAATCCATTTTGTGTTAGCATAACGTTGCTTAGGATGGTTTAACGGATTTTTCAAGAACTTTATTGTTTTAGTCTTCTTTGGAAGTTCAGTTGGCCGTTCTATATTTGTATCAGAAGGGTTGCTGTAAAATTAATTCTGATTCTCTTTAAACGATTAGTTTTAGTGAAATGCTTCCCATTCGCTAATAAAATGTCCATTCTTATGTGTGAGATGTGCTTTTGTCTCCTCCAATCCCTCTACACAAATATTTATACGTATTTTGCTGATGCTATGTGTTCCATTAATTATTTCTTCTCCTTCCAATCTTTTATCTTGCCTTCTCTTATCTGTAACAATACTTACGTCTTTTCTTAATGTTTTTATCACTCAAGTAAGCTGTCCATGCAGGTTCCCTTTTTTCTTATTATGATTGACTCCTTTGATCTCTTTGCCAGCAAATTCTGCTTCCGTTTTTTTCTCTTTTTTTTCGCGGCTGAAAACGTACGATTGTCGGTTTCTTTAATATTTTGAGTTGGTATGTATCCCAACAAATAATTCATTCTCGAAACGACTTCAAACAAATGTTTAAATTCTGATTCGAGGGTTGGTAACGGGGTCTGTCTTTGATACTTGGCATGTCACTTTTAGCTTTTGCGATAAGCACGGTTTGGTTTGATCATAATTTAAGATCGTTGGATATGTTTTGGAAGATTTTTGGGGGTTGCTCATTGTTTTGAAGTGATACAGAAATATGCTCACAATTAGTTTGACGTCGCTCAATGTCACAGTGTTCTTGTTTATCACTGCCTACGTTAATGCCCTTTATTCCTTTCAGTTACCGAGTTATCATTTTTCTGCTGATCTGACAATCTCTGCTCATTTATCCTTGAGTCGGCATGTCGCTCAAGCCATATCAAGTAGAATCTCTTCCTGCGTCCTCTTCCTTTATTATTCAGGCTTGAAGCAGCATCGCAAAACTTCCCTGTTTTTCTACTGTTGACCACTTCTTCCGCTTCATTACGTTTGGGTGTTCAGTCATTGATTCTTCAAATGAGTGCTCTGAGTCATCTGCAAGTCCGCCTGATTCTAAATGTCCGTTTGTTACCACGTGAACCTGGTCGTCCGTAACAGGCAATGTCTTTGATAACGAACAACCAATCTGATATCAGGTCATTTTTATATCAATGAAAATGATACGATAGTGTTTTTTAGTTTACACAACCACCAGTATTTTTTGATGGAGACACTATCCGTAGGAAAGTTGCCAATCACGACTCTGCTACCCATTGGAAAGCTTCATCCCCGCCAGGCATCATCCCTGAAACTTCTGGCCTCTGGGAGGGCTGGAAGATGCGGGGCAGACTGAACCCTAGTTTTCTCCCTTTTAGAAGGGGTCGCTACCACGGCGTGAGGGCCCATCCCACCAATACATGGGGACTTGTTTGTCAGCCTAGCAGTACGATACTGCACGGTGTACACCACAAGTTTCGGGTGTATATCTCTCCCCCTCCCTTCTCCATATGGAAAAGTTAGCATTTTATTCTTACTGTCCAGATTTGTTTCTACTCGACATAATCATTAAGTTGAAAACTAAGGTTAGTGAAGCCTGGGTTTGCATAAGGATATTATGATGGATTGGTTAGAACCGATCTGAATCAGAGTAACCCCAGGGCTTGGGTCTCTTTTGGTGAGGGAAAGTATGTACAGCGTTGGCGAGTTAATAGGAATACTGTGCCTTCCACATATTACTTGTAGACTCAAGTCACTAAGTGTTATATATATATATATATATATATATATATATATATATATATATATATATATATATATATATATATGAGTGTGTGTGTGTGTGTGTGTGTTAGTGTGTCTGTGTCTGTGTGAGCCTCTTTGTGTGAGTGAAGCCAGTAAAATTATGTATTAAAAAAATGGTGCCATGAGTAATCCTTTAGTGCAAGATGAAAGAAGTGATTCAAGAAACGTCTGAGTAATTGGAGGTTCTCCCCTTAAATGGTCGACTTACAGAGAGTCCCTCTTGTCAATGTATGCACTGAAGCTGAAATATCCTGTCCATCTATCGACGAATTTACTGTGTCGACAACCATTGATTTATGTTGGGATCCATACGAGGCTGCAGCGTGAATCTTACAGGTCTGTTCTCGCCCAAAGAAATATTTCTTTTTTATAAATCCCTAGGTATGCCCATTAGTATACAGGAGGGGGGCATTACTCTGCTATGTTCTTGCATTGATTAAAGGTCGGGTATTTTTAGTTCGGAAAACATTATTTGGATTTATATTTAACAGATTATTCTGGATAACACATCGATACAAGAAAAAATGTTTGCCATTAGATGTAGATTATTGGTGACAAAATAATGGTTCAAGGAAAAAAAAACCCACATCAATGAGTTTAACAGCTAGTTTGGTAAATGACTGTATTACATCCTATCATTCGATTCAGAGTTTGAAGGAATCATGCTGTTCTATTCAATATCCATATTGTTTTTGTTTTTTTGTTTTTTTTGCTTGTGTTTGCTATCATATGATAGGTTTTAGTACTTTTATACACATAAGAGGATAGGCCAACCATTATACTGGAGGAGATAGGGGGGAGAGAAGGCCTCAGCTTTTTTTCTTGTTTGCACAAAATAGATGTATTTTTAGTATGGAATACATTGTTTGAATTTATGTGAACGTATAATTCTTCAGTTACACATTGGCTTATGTTGTTAAAACAATTTTATGCAAATATTTTCATTATTATTATTATTATTATTTTCATTATGATTATTAATAATAATAATAATAATAATAATAATAATATTAATAATAATAATAATAATAATAATAATAATAATGTTTTCATGATCATGATGATAATCGCAGCAATATCACCAAAATTAGTTTTTACTATTCCTTTTTTGATATCTTTTCGTCTTGTCGATTTTTATCAACAGTATTTTAACATCATTTTAGTTCCCTATCGTTACAATATCTATCATTCTTTGTTCTTTTTTCTTTTTCTTTTTTTTTTTTCATTTATCGTTATTTGTTTCTTCAGCTCTATCATTTACTCCCTTTTCTTCTTGGTTCAGTCCAAATATTGGCTTATCTACATTCATTTTCGCTATTTTTCTTCGTCTTTCTAATCTCTTTCTTTATTCATTTTCGGTGTCTTTTGATCATTCGACAACTTAAACTCCCCAGCCCCTGGAATCTGTGCGGAAAACTTACAAATAAAACCAAAATTCTGCCGAAGTCAAGCCTCATGGCTCTTTGAAAACCCTCCAATTTTTCTCTTTCAAAGCATAACCCCGAACAAATACGAATTCGCTTCCAGATCAGATGTGTTTTTTTGTTATCAAATAAAAATCATGATGCAATTAAACCACAAAGCAGAATTGAAACAACAATATGAAAAGGAATTCACATCGTACACATGACCCAAAAAATTTGATCATTTTTCCTTTCATAATTTAAAAAGAAAACAGCAACTGGCTTCCTTCCAGCTTTTTTCCTGCTAGGTATAATTTTTTATGGAACCCAGAATATAATTACCTTACGATAAGTTTAAAAGTGACCTTTTGAACGGCATACACACCCGCAACCCCTATCCATATATATATATATATATATATATATATATATATATATATATATATATATATATATATATATATATATAAACAATATAGATATATATGTAGACAATATATATATATATATATGTGTGTGTGTGTGTGTGTGTATAAATATACATATATATATATATATATATATATATATATATATATATATATATATATATATATATATATATATATTGTGATTCCACTCTTCTCCTTTTAGTGTTGGTTATTCTAAAACACCTGATGTACCCATACATGTATATATATATATATATATATATATATATATATATATATATATATATATATATATATATATATATATATGTGTGTGTGTGTGTGTGTGTGTGTGTGTGTGTGTGTGTGTGTGTGTGTGTTGTGATTCCACTCTTCTTTTAGTGATGCGTTTTTTAAAAAACACGATGCATGATATCAAACATCTGCATCCATACTTTGGAGACTTTCCTCTTGCTTTATACATCGTATCATATGTAAAGTTACTCAAATACGTTGTTCATTATTACTAATTTAATTCCCAATTTTTCAAACGTTTTTGTCTTTATATAAAGTGATGATGGTGATGAATAAAATTTTCTTTCATCCTCAGACGACAAATTTACGCTCCGAGTAAAACTCACAAATACGTAGACAATTATATCACATTTATAATACAGATGATTCATTCGTCAACTTAATTTATTCTTCCAAATTTCCGTTTATTATTCATCGATCCTTCATTCCTTTTTTTCATGGATCGGGTTGAAAAAACAAACTATTCACTTTCCAGATCTATAATATGCTGGTTATTGAACAGTTTAATCCTAATTTTTGATTCAATTACTAAACACTGGTGTATTGTTTACTCGCATGAGTTTTTATCAAATTTCCTATCGAGGAAAAAATTTTTAAATTCAATAAAAGTCTGAAACATGTAGATTATCTCATGTCTAATAAATGTAATATCTATACCAGTGGTGACGTTTATCCGTTCTATGGAGTAGAAGGTCTTACTCAGCAATGTTGGTAAATTTTATTTCTTATCTTCTACTGCAATGGTAATTTTCCTGATTAACTATATTCAAACATGTTCTTGTGATAATATTTAGCTAGCATTCCAATCGAATGAATCAACTGAATTATTTTGGGAATTTATATCTGAACTTTTCTTCAAAGTTAAATTGCACAAAATGTTAACAAACATTTTGAATAAAATATCACATATACGTGGGGATTTCAGCCTTTTTACTTCTCAGATACTTCAGTTATTACATATCTCCCAGTCAATTCTAACACTGGCTAAATTTGATTTTTAAATTTTATCTTATACTTTCGCTTTTTATTTTATAGTTGTTAGCAGAAAATGTATATTTCAAGTGAGATTTGTCAACATGCAATATTGGTATTGTTTTATTTCATTTTTATAAATGGAATTCAATTGAATGTTTATTAAAGAGGGGGACTTATTTTTCATGTTATCTCATCGTCTAATTATTTTTATATTTAGACCCGTATTATTGCATATTCTATGGTATAGACGTCATCCCTCTTGAGTTGTGTGTGGTTTTGTTCATCTAATTTGGAATATAGCATTTTTCTTCTTTTTCCTATCATATCTTTTTTTCAAAATCAGGCTTATAGGTTTATTTATATTTTTATTCAAACTCTTCTTCGTGGTGACATTCAGTTTAGACGTCATTCCTCTGATTCAATAAATTTGATGAATTTCCGAAAAATATAACTCTGAATTTTTCTTCTGAACAAAACCTCGTTTATTAGAACATTCTATTTTGTTATTGGATTCAATCTTCATCTTTCAAAAACCAAGCATATTTCGATAAGGCACTTCTACATCTACGTTTTAAATGTTGAAAAAAGACTTGTGATAATGATATCTCAATTTTAAATCTGCTGTAGATGTTCCAATATAGGATTTTTTACATTCGAATTTTCTTTATCCGATACTATTGCTGGATATATGATACTTTTTACTCCACATTTATTGTTTAAAGGGTATTTGTCTATGTTTCTACAACTGCTTTTGGCTACGTATTGTTGGTTTGTGTCGTAATTTGGGTGGGGGGGGAGATTTTTGTATTGTGATTATTAATAGATTTTGCAATGTTATTTATGCAGCTATGACTGATTTTTAGAGTATGTTTGTTGTGAATTTTATATAATGGATTATTCCTTGAAAATGTTTATCAATTTGATCGAAGAATAACTTGCATATAGAATATTTAATCGGTTCACAAAACGATTGATTGGACAAAAGGATTTTTTTTGTTCTATTGTCCGTGTTTTGTTGAATGTATATTGATATCAAAATCACTCTTTCTCAGGGTATTATTATGATTATCTTTAACTTTACTAAACACTGTTGGTTGATTTAAGTAACTGTTTGATGATAGCCGGTATGTGATTTCTTCATATAATTAGAGAAAATCTCCACATTGAAGCCCAAGCTTTTCAATGCAGATGGTATTTTTGCTAATAGAAAGTACTATTTCTGACTACCATTAGTCCTTTTTCCAGGGATCTATCAATTCCATCGGATTGGTGAGTTATCCCAGTGTCTCATTCATGAAATTTGATTTGTGACCCTTCAAGAATAGATGAGCCACCTTGCTATCTATACATCCAACTTGAACCATGGTCTAGAGTTGTTTTTTCTTTTTTCTCTTATCATCTAAGCTCCGTTGTTGATCATTGTTTTTGTATTTCGAGCATCCAGTTTGTGATTTTTGGTGATATCTTTCCGATAGTTTTATTTCGTGTGTCAAATATGATTTTGTTGGTATTTGTACATTTATCCACTTCAACTTACATTCTTGTCTTGTTTTCAGATCTTCTTTTGGAAATCATTCAAATTTTTTTGATTTTTCTTGAAATATTTAAAAAGATCATCCTTAAATTGGTTAGCATTTTGTAAAGAGGCTGTTCTGTGCTTTAAATTTCAAAATTATTCTTTATTACTTTTCATTAGTATCAATAACATTTATGGATAACAATGTCATCCATCCTTCTAACTGTTTGCTAAAACCTTCTATTTTGAATGTTTGTTCCCAAAAGTGGGTATGTTAATAGGGGAAGGGAATATGTTTTATTGTATATTCTGAAACATTTTTCAATTTCCTTTGTTTATGGAACAAAACAAATTGAAGGGCTCGACAATATATATCTATCTATCCATCTATCTATCTATCTATCTCTCTCTCTCTCCCTCTCTCTCTCTCTCTCTCTCTCTCTCTCTCTATATATATATATATATATATATATATATATATATATATACATATATATATATATGTATATATATATATATATATATATACATATATATATGAGTGTGTGTGTGTGTGTGTGTGTGTGTGTGTTACTATACAGAGAAGTATTTCAAGCATAGATAAGTTTTTTGGAAAACAACCACTGTCAATGATGCAACAATTTAGTATATCATTTGTAGATAATGCAAAGAAAATCTGCATCAATTCCGTAGTTGCTGTAAAGAAAAAAATTGTTTGTGAATAAACATTTAGGCTCCAGGCTTTTACTCAGGTACGAACACCGATTGCAGTTTTCAAGTGAATATGCAAATATCTGAGCAAGCATACAAACCCAGCCCCCGATAGATAGATGCATGCACACACACACACACATATATATATATATATATATATATATATATATATATATATATATATATATATATATATATATATATATATATATATATATATATATATATATATATATATATATATATATATATATATATATATATATATATATTAAAAATTCAGTCTTAACCAACATATATAGATAGAGAGACAGAGACAGAGAGAGTGGAGAGAAATATAATGAATTCAGATAATCTCGAACAAAAATGATAATAGACTTTGAGGTATAGAATGAATTAGAATAAGTATATAAACTTAGGATAAATAGGGAGAGTGTTTGATTTATCATGAGCATGTTTATGTATGCGTATGCATACCAAGTCTGTGACAACTTGATCATATTTTATGAGAATAGGAAATGTTTATAAATCAATTAAATAGACGCAATCAACGTAGATAGATAAATAAATACAAAGAGGTGAATCATTAAGATAGAAAGAATAAATCAAAAATGTTTTGAAGAACCAGAAAGAAAAGAACGGGCGGGAAAATAATAACTCATCATGATGAAGATTAACATATAAATCTTATTTGATCAATGAATTCCAGGGCGCGTAACAAATTACTAGACATTAATGGCGGCGATCAAACGTAAATTGTTTTCATCTTCTCACTGGGGCGAGAAAACACAATCCGACGCGATGTCCCAGTCACGCTTGGAGATCGTTCAGATACAGAATTCAAACATAAAGCAAAATAAGGTCATAGAGTGCTTTGCACTGGATGCTTACAAAGCTTTGTTTAGTGCATAACAAGATCAACTGGAGGGGTAATTACGATTAGGAGATCGTGTTGCGTCAATATTGTGAGACGGAGTAGTCTGTCTGCTTACTAAGTTGGCATTCGAAACCCTGGCTGCTGAACCAACGACTGGAGCCAGTGAAAAAGAAATGACTCAGTGCGGTACTTGATCTAATACTGCTGTGGAAATAAGAAGAGAGATTGTGTTACGATATTTCTTTTTAATTAAGGAGAACATGTTTACGTAGATAACCAACAATCAAAACAGAGGGGTTTTTTTTTCATCTTATCTTGAACACCACTAACTGCTGCTAAAGATTAAAAGAATGGTTGGAATAGAGGCCCAAAATTGTGTTACTCCTATCTTTTGATTGGAGAAGGCCTACTTGCTGGGGAAAGCATTCTAGAATTCCAATTACTGGGTCTAAAACACCGCACACCGGAACCAGTGGGAAATACGTAATTATCTAAACTATGTAGATATTAATAAATCTTGGTAAGGTACAACTAAACAACAACAGTATACCTGAAAGGATCAAACTAAATTTACTCGTTAATGGGTTGGCTGATTAGTTTGTTGACTCTCACTCTAAACCAGTTGCCAAGGCACACATATTGTATTTGGTGGAGAAAAAAAAAATAAGTGGGTGAACAACAATTTAATTAGGCAGAGTGTGCAAGGAGAAGTAATCAATAGATAATCACTGAGATTAGCTTTGTTTTGGCTGAGGGTCATATGTATGGAGCATCTGTAGTAATGAGGTTCAGAGCGGAGTAACAGTTAGCGGCTCAGAAAATGGAATCGGTGGTCCGAATTTCGGACTTATGTTCACAGTAATGAGCTTGAAAATGAAGTGAATCATCCCCTCAAGTTATGGATCAATAGCAGAGCGGTTCGAACCGTTTCGCCCTCTGATTCTATCGAAGAGAAAGTTAGTCTGATACATAGAAACAAAACAACAACTTGTCCGTCTTCATAGTTGATCCAAAGCCTATATAATGGAGTAGGGTTCAACGGTGAGTCAGCAGATCCATCCAGGAAAAATATTAAATCTGTTGCACATGTATCACGGCCCTATACTGCACAAGGAGTCTGAAGGAAAAGCAAGGCTCTGTAGAAATAATAGTAAAAAGAAAGATGAGGTACTCAAAAGGTAATTTTATATAAAATATCTATTTTACAATAGAAATTTTTTTAACCCATATCATTTTTTATCTTTTAATCGTCTTTATATGGCACTCAAATGAGAATAATGCAATTTGACAACAAAAATCTCTCCTATCTAAAAATATCAATACTTAAAGAGTTAAGTAGCTAGTTCAGATGAGGCCAACAAGGTAGTAATGTATGTGAGAAACAGTTCAATCATTGATTATTACATAAAGGACCACTGTACTCTAGCAATTTGGATTTAAAGTACAGGCTGTTCTTTGTTAAAGGGGAATTATAGCTACAAAATAAATAAATCAACCGAGATAGAACGAATTGTACTGGTTATTTCAAAACTCTTGACTCCTCTTACTATAGTTACTTTCTTTGTATCTTTGGATATTTTATTAAATTTCATTCCGAGGTGCTTTTGTCTTTTTCCAGATTTTGTTTTTTTAGAGCTTTTTATCTTTGTTTTCATCGCCGATCGATTTTTGATGCAATCATCTTTAATTCATTATTTTATGATCGGCCTTGTTGCTAGATTTATTTGTTTTCTCTCTTTCTTTATAAATATTCTTCAATATTTTATCAATAGGGATGTGTAAATCATATTTTTTTATGTTTTTCAAATACTGTTTTGCTGTTCACAAACCCACCCTTCATTCTTTCGACACAACGATTCATCTCTCTTCCTGTCTCTCTCCCTGTCTCTGTCCGTCTATCTGTCTGTCTGTCTCTGCCTCTGTCTGTCTGTCTGTCTGTCTGTCTGTCTGTCTCTCTCTCTCTCTCTCTCTCTCTCTCTCTCATATATATATATATATATATATATATATATATATATGATCGGCTGAAACGATAAATTGTTAGATATAAGCTCCACGTTCGCTTATTCACTCTATAGTGTGCGGGTATTGAGCGTAAAAATTCCAACCAAATTGGTGAGTATTTGAGGGTCGCTCAAGTTTTCATGATATTATTCATCACAATTGGCCAGTGTGCCATTCTGCCAAATCGATCAAAAGCAGTCAAAAGACGAGAAAATGCTTTTAAAACGTTTTTGGTTCATGTCACTTTTATATTATTCAAACAGGATTTATGTACCACTTATTAACACATGAGACATATTCAGATCATATAAATATTTAAAATGCGAAGCCATTCAAAATATTTCGAAAAATGAGATTAAAAAAAACAACATGTATGAATTGAAAATTATCATAACTTCATCTGCATCAGAATGCAGTGAATTTTTTTCTGAGCGAATTTACATGATGTAGAATCATATTCTTCCATAATTTATTTCAGTACTAATTCAGATTTTAAAACAATGAGTTGATTCTTGGAGTATGAAACCTCCGAAGCTTTTTGACATCTGCAATTCAGCGAAGAAGAATAAAAAGACGGTACGGTACTGATAAAATGAAGGACAATATGTTCAGAAATAATATCAAGGAATTCTTTGACATTACAACTAGTGAAATCACGATTACGAATATTAGTGAAGAATTAGAATTACACTAGTCTTTTTTTTCTGCAGCATGACTAACATTGTTCAATTGACCAATGCCCAGGACGAGAGAAAAGGTTGCAGAAGCGATGTTCAAGAAAATCCATCTAGATAAACCAAAATTTGAAAAAAGGTGAAACCATCAGCTCTTGCACTCTCGTCCTCATACCTTTCATATCTAGGTGAAGATGACGAGATTTAAAAAACCAGCGATTCCAATTGCTTTTCAGTTATGTGACCCTTTTGCAGGGTATCCCTGAACGATTGAAGCTAGAACATTTTTTAGTACCCATAAGTATACAGGGGAATAAATCGCGCCAGTCTATCACATTAGGACGCCACTTTTGTTTCTAGCACTGTAGTGGAGGCCTTTGATGACATGCTCTCGACGTTTTGTTTGTCATCAAAGAGAAAGCAGGGGACAGATACACTCTGAGAGGATCTGGCACCATTCACAGTTGTAAACTCCGTCTTCTGCCATTTGGATAGCATGATTCTTTCTGGTATTGAGGAGATGAACTAGGATTGAATAGCAATTCTCATCACATTTTGATTTTCAGTGGAAGCTCCTCAGTGTCTAAATGACGAATCAGAGACCAGGTGAAGAAGCACAGGTCCGGGAATGCCTCAAAGATTTTTGACAATGGTACATCGAACTGCTCGCGAGAGGAAAGGTGTTTAATACAACTGCATCCAATGTAGGTTTGCATCTTGAGACCTGAGTCAGGATTGAAAAAGCATTAGGGTTCAGATCCATTTGGACGGCTTATGTTTGAAATTGTGATTGTTCAGTGTTTTTCATAAACGTCTACTCCAACAGCTGGCCCTGTAGCAGGCTTTTTCATTAGATTCTTTTAAATGCAATTTTCCTCATATAAAGAATACATCCCACCACTGGAAGGCTTGTTCGAGAGATTAGAAAGGAAATGCTCACTAACTTACTAAATTGCACGCATGGCATCCTTGTGACGACAAAGAATCCTTTGAATCGCCCATACTCTCCCCGAGGAGAATTATTTAGTCAAAACTCAATTTGATCGTCAGATTCAAACCAGCTCGTTACGTGGACCAGAAATGAGAATTATCCACCAAACATCTGCCTTTTCCAGAACCAGCCTTAGCTCACACCACTTGATGAAGGGAATGTGACAACTGGCTTTATTTGTCAATTGAACTTACTTCAAATACAACGTGAAGCCCAAATGAAAAAAGGTGTTCTTTTCAATAACCTTGAAATGTTCGCCATTCTGGAGATACATTCCAACAGAGTGAAAAAAAGCCAAAAAGTCAGTTATGAGCCGTCAACCGTGGTACTTCTCGGAGCATCTGATTGGATTGTCCTTTTTCAAAAACAGGATTTGTACAAACACAAAAAGATAAACAATATAAAACCTCTCACACTCGGCAGAAGATCACTGTTTTCAATATGCAATGCGATTTTATGGATTATAACGTGACATTATCCATCAAAAAGACCACATTGATCCTCTTTGATACATCGGAAATTTCGGGAATGGGAAAGGCACACCGTTCCCCTCAAAAGGACCCACAAGTTTGGTGAATGAGGGTGACTATGAGGATTTTAGAGAGCGTAGCTTGAGGAAAAAAGTTGGTATCGATGATTCTGTGCAACGTGATTCTCTCATTAAGCGTTAGAATGAAACGATTACTAAAAACCAAGACCAGAAAAAAAGATCCCTCTTGGAAGCCCACCAAAATGCAGATGCCCAGACCATCAAAGGCTACGCTGATAGGGTACAAAAATGAAAAATAACTTCTCCAAACTTCCAACTTTTACAAAACATATTTTATATTCCATGAAGCATTCAAAACCAAAAAAATGTTGACCAATATTCAAGGAAATAGAGCATTATTCATAGAATTCATTTGTTTTTTTAGTCGGGGTTGTTCGTTTTTTTCAAAAATTGTCAAATAGAGTGACCTTTGAATTACTTGAAATTTATCACATAATCTTCCAAAGAGCATCTAGGCAGCCTCGCAGGACTAACTTTACACCATATATATAGTTACAGATTATATTTACGGTGAGAAAAATTATGTAATGTATCGGATATTTCGTTACATCCATTATACACACACACACACATACACACACACACATGCACACACACACACACGCACACACACATATATATATATATATATGTGTGTGTGTGTGTGTGTGTATAATGGATGTAACGAAATATCCGATACATTACATAATTTTTCTCACCGTAAATATAATCTGTAACTATATGAGTATTCTAAAATATACGTTTTGCTATGTATCAGATACTTTTTCTAATCAATGCGTATAAATATACAAGTACGCATTAATAATTTCTTTAATAGGGTATTTACATAAATATGAATGAAAGTAGAGTGCACAATGTTAAAAATATATCTTGTAAAGTCATAGCTTTCAGTGCAAAAACGCTTACTTCAGTAGTGAACATGGGCAAGAACTATTTTCTGATTTAAGGGAACGTGTCATTTATCTCTGCAAGCAGAACTACGGCTACAAAAATAGCAACAGGACAGAGATTGAACAAAAACAGTTTCCAGAATCGTGTATAATCACGAGGAAAGCGAAAGCTGACACATAGCTTTATTCGTTTTATCAGAAGATTGGTGGATGAATACCTGAGAAAATAGGCTGCCGATGTTTCTACAGAGGTCAAAAAAGTATGTGGCATCAATGTTTCCACTGTAACAATCAAATCTACCCTGAAAGAGCTTGGCTTACATGGATGAAGACACCCAAGGTGACTGCTAATAAAATCGAAACACACACAAGCCTATTTAATAGTTTGTGCAAGAAAATAAGATCAACAATCTAACATTTTGAGACAGCGTACAGATAAAAAAAATTGAGTTATTTTGCGTTGATGGCATCCAACAAATTTGGTGTTGCAGGTCGAGGCTCTCAAAGAAAAAGTTTTAGAAACTGCAGTTGAGCATGATTGTAAAAACGTCATGGTCTGGAGATTTGCGGGCTCTGATGACATTGTTGGGCTGCATTTTATCGATACGATCATGGATGCTGAAGATTATATCAATGTATCGAAAGGGAACATTTTGTCTTCATTCAAATGCAAAGGAAGAAGAGCTATATTTCAGAATGACAAAAATCCAAAACTGGAAAAAAGTAAAATTGCTCGGCTAGCTTAGCATACTACTGTATTCAAACCCGATAGAGAACTTATGGAAAAATTAAAGAAAGTCAGCAATACTACAGAACAGATTTAATAAAATGCATACTGTTGCGCTGGGAAAATGATTTGGTGATTCTTTGTACTTATCTAATCAAGTCAGTGTCGCCAAAACATGAAGATATCAAAGACAGAAAAAACAAATACTGATTTCAATAGAACATTGGGGTGTGATCCTTCTTGGATAGCAACTTATTCATATTTTTTGCGAACAGAGTTCAGATGCTGTAGATTTTAGTCATAAATAATACTTGATGACATTTTTTTAATAGTGTAGTTTTTCTACTCAAAATAATACATGGTTTTAAAAAAGACTTCGTATCAAAAGAAGTGGTTGGATGTAGTCTTTTATTGGCTTTACTGTGAGTATATATATATATATATATATATATATATATATATATATATATATATACATATATATATACATATATATATATACATATATATATATATATAGAGAGAGAGAGAGAGATAGATAGATAGATAGATATAGATATATATATGGGGAAGGTCTATATCCAACAACGGACTTTAAAAGACTGATGATTTCTTATATATATATATATATATATATATATATATATATATATATATATATATATATGTAAAGGCTTTTTTGCTTTCTAATCGATATCTTTTAATTCGTTTTGTTTTTGGAAGACATTTCTTCTCTCTCTCGTTTTTTTCGGCTCTTCACAATAAACGTTAGAAAACTGAGCTATCTCCTTATTAATCGTACGTGAACAATAAGTTCGATGATGTGTTCACCATTTCTACGTCAATATCAAAAGGATTCTAAATGAAGCTGTAGTACCATTACTAGTTGTAGTAGTGGCAGTCGCTTGATCAGGAGGAAAACGAACGTGAGGACGATTCATCCGAAAACAATTAGTAAGTTCGAATAAAAGTAGTGATCATTTTTTTATCCATTTCTTACAATGATTTTCTCTTGGTTCTTTGCTAATGGTTATTTTATTTGTTTAGTCGGCCTTAAATAAGAACATATAACATTTTTAGTTACAAAGTTAGTTGGAAATTGCAATCTTAGCAATTTGTCAGACAGTTTCAGCCATTCATAAGAAATGATATTTGGCAACACAGTCAACAACAGAACGCTTGATACGTCATCTACTGATCAGGATACATGTTCTTTCAATGACGTCACACATTATCTCCCTTATCTTTCCGTAGTTTACGTAAACAGAACTAACTGATCGAAAACCGTATTATAGAGATGAGTTTTTTACACATCTAAAAACTGATCTGCATCAACAATTGATTTGTATCAAAAGAGTTAAACAGCAGTATTCTTCTGACGGGACGAATTTGCTCTCGAGATTTAACAGTTTTCAACTCACCGTACACTAATTCATTACTGATAATTTTTATTCTAAATTTTCTGGCTGTTTTATTTTTCATCTTTTTCTTTCAATGGTAATGAATTTCTTCATTTCTTTTTTCAAATTCTAATGGCACTCCCTTTATTTGTGGTTCTAGTTACCCATTATCAATCTCAGCACTAAACAATTCATTAGTTATACTGAATTATTGTACCGACGTGCAATAGCAACAATGCTGGTAATTTGGATATGCCAAACAGAAGCCGTAAAATACTTCCTCCAAGAGGAACCATTAATGTTCTCGGCTTATTAAGATAAGAGAATCAAATTGCATGCTGCATTGGTTGAGATCTGTGGTAAGAACGAATATTCTGCATAACTTTTATTTCGGGATATTGCCTTAAATATATAAGAAATGTTGACATTATTTTTATTTTTAATTTAATATTTCGTTGATTCTGAACCGTCATCTCGCGAGTAAACAGTGCGATAAAATAATGAAGAGTAAGCCCATGATGAAAATTAAATCACCACCTTGTATCCATAGGGGGTCTGGCTGCCTTTAACCATCTTGTCACAGGGCTTAATTATTTAGCCGTTGTTGATTTGATATCTTGACAGATATTCGACCCTTTTTTATGTTCATCTAATACATAATTTTATCAATACAACGCTTTTTAATTCTTGCCTCCTTGGGATGTCATTGAAGACATACCTTATGAATTGGAATGACTACTGTACATTTTACTTCCACGTCTCTTTTTGCTAATCGTCTTGTATGATTTTTAAAACATCGCTTACTTCGACTCGTTCTTCAAAGAATTTTTTAATTCATTAATTATCCAAACTATATCTGTCCCCCGGAACAAATTCAAAAGTAAAACAAGTAATTCGGAAAGACAGGCGAACTGGATCAATGTTAATTCCCCAAGCGTAATTAATTCAAATTTGCCTTTCAATATACTCATTTTTAGTTTCAATTCTAAGAATCACATATTTTACCTTTTTCAGATTCACTGATTTAAACTCTCGATGTCGACCAGTACAAATTCAAGTTGAAACTCAATTAAATATATAGATATTACATTCATTAGATATTCTGCTGTACATATTAGTTATAAAAATGCAATGAAGACTTTTTGTTTTCATTAATTATTTTTCAAGAAAAAACCTGGCACAACGTTGAAAAATAGTTGGCAGCGAACAGGTTAATCTTTTCATCTACCATTTGTTGATAATATCTGCTTTCATCTCTTGGCGGTAACTTAGAAAGAAGATGATTAGAAAAAAAGAAAAAAAAATGTTTTCTCCGTTAAACACTTTTCGTCGTATCTGATTCTAGACGGACTTTTAAATACCTTAAAACATGAGTAAATGATAGGAAAGTCAAGCCAATACACTAGTAAAATGGTGATTGTTATCTTTTCCGCATTAAATCCAAAATATATTTTCCCTGGCAAAACAACCATATCAATGATGACAAGTTTGCTGCTTCCATTTCTTCTGTTATTGACTTATATGAACCCTGAATACTGGCGCTAACCCTAAATACTAATACTAACCCGAAATACTAACACTAAACTTAACTTATATATCCTTAAAAGCTAAGCTTTATAAAATAGTTTTGAATTATACGATCTACTGCTTTGATTTTTAAATGAAAGTTTCAGTGCGATCGGAAGAAATTCAAGATATATAAAGGAAGAAATTCAAGATATATGAAGGAAAAAATTCAAGATATATAAAGGAAGAAATTCAAGATATATGAAGGAAGAATTTCAAGATGTATGAAGGAAAATGCTCTTCTGGGGTTATCAAACAAAAATACTGGGAACGATTTGTGAATTTGACGTGGAAAAAGAAACAATTGACAATAGAACCAACCACCGTGGCTTATGTTTTATAGAAGATAGAATAAATAAGAAATATTATTTTGAGATCGGTTAACATTTTAGAAAAATGACATCTAAGCACACATCTGAGGTCTTCCCGGAAAATATCCTGCCCATTAAATTTAACGGAAGATATCCCATTTAATTGCAACACACGGATTCAAGAGTCTTTTCCACTTTTTTTTCAAACAGTATACAAAGCCTTCTCTCGAAATCGCAATAAGCTGCCTAATTACATTCTCCATAATCTCGCCCTTGGTTTGAAATCTTGCTTCAATCAAAGATTTTAGGTTCATGAAAATCAAAATGTAAGAAGGAGGAAAATCAGGAATTGGCGGGGGGGGCTGAATAGGGACTGACAAATCTGGATGATGCACGAGACGTCGTTAATGGATAGTAGTATTGTCATGATTTCAATCTTACAGTCCTCTAATTAACAGCGTGGTAAGGCCCATTCAGATTCGTCATTAGGTTTCATCGAAGCCACCTTTCTCAACATATTCAAAATGACTGGATACTTTCTGGACAGATGCAGTATATCTATCTATCTATCTATCTATCTATCTATCTATCTATCTATCTATATATATATATATATATATATATATATATATATATATATGTATATATATATATATATATATGTGTGTGTGTGTGTGTGTAAATTGTGTAGCAAATCTATTATTCAAACATATTCAAAGCTCTACCTTAACTAAAATTGTCTGCATTGATTTCTTTTATGAAATAGACCCATTAGAGATATATGGAATTACAGATATGCAGTATGATATATATATGTATATATATATATATATATATATATATATATATGTATATATATATATATATATGTGTGTGTGTGTGTGTTTGTGTGTGTGTGTGTGTGTGTGTGTGTGTGTGTAAGAGGAGTGGGTATCACGTTCCAGGGTTTCATTTTCAAATCTGAAAATGAATGTATTTTTCTATCTAATCAATCAATGTTCCTCCTGCCTTGGCGTTTGAATTCATGAATACAGAGGAGTTGTTTTTTTTTCAATTCATTTTGAAATAGATACATACAAAATATGATATTGAACGAATCCATCTCTCTTGAAAATCTGATCGCCACAAGCTAGTGTTTTAAATTAATTGCCTTTGAAAATGTATTTCATCTTCTGCGTGCATTTTCAAACTGACATTTCCTTTTTCTATGTTCAGTGTGCCTTGCTGAAATCCCTTGTGGTAAAAACATTTCATCAAAATTCATAGTGAAGCTGATGAAGCAGCCTGTGAAATTATTAAATGCCCACAGAAAATTATTAATTTACCAATTAAATATTTTTTTCTAATACTTATATACTAGACGATTTCAACTGATGCTATCACACGGGTGGATCATTATTCAAATAACCCAACACTTTCATTTTTTTCAAATGATTATATGAGGGCACCTTCAAGTTTCGTAGGTTGAACCATTTACCTGGCATTTTCCATTGCATGATGTTGTGTTAGTAACATTCATCAACGAATTCAGTACATTGAAAACGAAAAAAAAAAGGGTATTTTCATTAACTGAGTACGTGAGCTAATGCTAAAATGTTGAAGCACAGTTAGCGTTTGTACAACGAACATATTGTAAATTCAAATACTACCATTTAGATGTATCGATTGGATGGAGATGGAGAGATGTGACGAATCATAAGGAAGGTCTATGTCCAACAAAGGACGATAAAGGACTGGTAATGATGATGTTGATGATGATGATGATTATGATGATGATGATGATGATGGATTTTACTTCAGTCAATGAAAGTTTCATTCGATTTTTATGAAACTCACTCACAAAACTGTTGCAAAGTATTACTTCAGTTACGTGTCTAAAAATTATAAAAACTGTGTATTCTGGTTTTCTCCATCCCACACAGATTATTTTATAATAGCCAATACTCAATGATTCAAAAATATCACGTAATTACTATGTTATTAAATCAACGTAAAATGTAAAGTAGTACCCAGGTAGATGTTTACAAATTTAAAAAAAAAAAAATTGAGGCAAGGGATTGAGATTTAATCATTTGAAACTGGATACATCAATTTGTCCTGAAATATATTTTTGGAACATTTGGTGTTCAATCAGTATCATGGGTATTAAATAAACAAGAAAAAAAAATTGTCAGTGATCAAGCCAAACGGAAGCTTTACACACACACACATACACACACAAACACACACACACACACACACATATATATATATACACACACACACACACACACACACACATATATATATATATATATATATATATATATATATATATAAAGGTTTTTTGGAAAGATTTACGCACACTTTTACAAAATGTCAAGCCCCTTGAAATTTAAAGGGGTTGGGTAAGTACATATTTTTTAGAAAAAGAATACACATACACACACACACACACACACATATATATATATATATATATACAGTACAATCCCAGTAAAAACATGTGTACACACACACACATATATATATATATATATATATATATATATATATATATATATATATATGTGTGTGTGTGTGTGTGTGTGTGTGTGTGTGTGTGTGTACACATGTTTTTACTGGGATTGTACTGTCTTACAGCTCTCCTTAATTTCGAAGAACTTTTGTTCGTGTTAATGTGTTGACATTTTCGATCGGTGGAAAGGTATACTACGAGTAATAACATTTTATAGTTCATTTGACCTTCATATACAACTTCAATGCTTCAATACTGATGGAATTTGGCAAATGATAGATAAATACAAAATGAAATAAATGAATATTGAAACAAGTTTGACCTTTAAAAGCTTATGTACGAAAATCAGATGTACTTGTTCCTGATTCTGACAATTTTTACTATATATAAATAGTTAAATTACTTTTTCAATTCATATGATACATATTGCTTCTATCTCTCTCTTTCTCTCTCTCTCTCTCTCTGTCTCTCTCTCTATATATATATACATATATATATATATATATATATATATATATATGTACATGTACATGTATATGCATATTGATATAGATATATACACACACATATATATGTATTCATATATATATATATATATATATATATATATATATATATACATATATATTGACTTTGAAATCGTGGTTGGTCATTATACATAATCGGGCTCTGCGAAAAACTCATGAAAAATTCAGTTCGGTTTCATAAAGCAGACATTTCAAACGGCCTACAAAAAATGAAAATTGGCAGAGAAAATCATTGATTGACAAAAGGCTTCGTTAAAAATTAATATTTAATTTTCGCCTTGGCCAAAATACGGATGCTAATTCCTATTCTCATCAGTGTTAGCTGTAATGATAACAATAATGGTGGGAAAACTGCAAATGTGCCCAAACGGAAAAGAAACAAAACGGTAAATCACATACGAAATGAACTCAGCAAGCTGTCCCAAAAGAAATATGAAAACAATCATAAAATAGTAGGAGCATTAATACACTTGGAATTGTGCAAAGAAAAAAAAATCAGGTTTGCCAAGTGTAAGCAAATATCAACAGAGACCGGAGGCTGCCATAGAAAATAATGTCGATTGTGAAGGTTACGTTCAATCTTATCATAGTTGGTGCATTCAGAACCCTGCCAAAATATCTGAATCAAGATTAGATGAATTATAAAGTCTCTTCGAATCTCAAGCATATTTCTCAATACCTTGGCTGTTACAACCGTCGTGGTCTGGAGAGTTTTAAATCTTCCAGGAATTTCTCGTCTATCCTTTCTGTGCTTTTCGTACGGTTCCAAATTGACCAAGTATTATAAAAACGGTAATAAACATAAGGTTTTTTACATCCTAGTATTGTTCATTGAACGAGATGTTTGGATTTTGATATTCCAGAGTGTTTCATTTTGTTAAGCTTTGATATAACTTCTGGTTTGTGTTAAAAGCATTTGTATGATAACCTCAATAGAATTATCAGTAGATTTATCTATCACTGTGGCTCAGAGGTAGTGTTTGCCTCAGGTTGATTGCCCGTGGTTCAATCCCTCGCCGAATTACTCCAAAATTTTGAAAAATGATATTCGATGCCTCTTATCTAAGCAATTAGCGGAAGGAGTTGGATTTAGGAAGTTTTTTTCCTGAAAGGAGTTACGGCCTCATCACGTTGGATACATTGTGTTACCGTAAGATCAACGAAGTAAGGCTACGTCGAACCGAATCAGAACCTTAATGAATGACCATTTGAGAGTACTATCTGCCATAAGAATAACGAAGCTTAAACAGGCCTGGCAAGCTGGTTGTGTATCTAACTAACAACTGTCTGTGTGATCCTGACCTTCAATGAAACATCAGTAGGCCCACATCGATACATTTAAGAAATAGTTGTAGAAAGATTGTGTTGCCCCGATTTTGATGTAGTGAAGCTTTTGAAGAGGCTTTTTTCATACCTGGTAATACACGGGTTCGGACTACTCAACTATTGCAGCCATGAAACAAGCCTAAAATTATAACTGAAATGTTTTACTGAGAACAATTCCCATGAAAATATATTTTAAAAAAATAAAAAACATGCAATTTATTTTTCTTCTCTATCCATTACAATTTCTTTCTTCTTTTACTTCAGTCTGTTTCTCCTATTTCTATTGAGAGACATCCTCAGTCTTTGTCAATCACGCTTAAAATGTCTCCTTCGAAGTGCAATGGGATTGTTTATTTCCGTCTCAATTTTTTAATTTATTTTTATAATCCTCTTCTCTCAAGCTAGTCTTACTGACGCCGATTCAACAACAAGAAAAAAAAAGCCCTACTAAATCTACACGTCAATGGAGCTTCTGCTGAACGAAATGAGACTGGTTTCATTGAAATTTCGTACAATGTAAAACATTTATGGAAATTTAATCCGTACTGAGAATATAACTATCGTTAACATAATTATAAATTTGCAATTGATATTTTGACTATTATTGTTTGCAATTACTATTCATAGTAATGTTGATAATTTTAATTTCTTTTACTCAAAGAAAGCAAACATTTTCCTCATTTTTCGAAATGTCAAACAAATTATTCCAACGGATTTCTTGTTCTCTTCCGCTTATTGATCGCTATTCGACCTTTCCGAATCACTATCCCACCCCATCGCTCTTCGATGAATCAATTTAAAATAGTAGTAGTAGTGGTAGTAGTAGTAGTAGTAGTAGTAGTAGTAGTAGTAGTAGTACCCTTGTCGTAAAAATGACGACTGTTTCATTAGTTACTGAGGATAAATTGTAAATAACCTTTCAAGGAGTTTCGCCTCAACCCATTTATATTTCTCATTGTGTGGCTTAGGATCGCTGTGCTTCTTTTCAAAGACGGTTTGCCTATACCTTTTTGTCTTGCATTGGGGGCTAGGGAGTTACCTTGTCTGGGGAGGAGAGGTGGACAGTCGGAACACGTGATTTGAAATGTCTTACTCCCTCCCCCGGTTACGTATGTACCAACTAAGACGAACTGAGCTATCAAATGAATTAGATGATTATTATTATTATTCGGAATCTCACACCAGTTGCCTGGTGGTAACTGCTGGAGTTTGAGTGACAGCAAGTCTCCTCAAGTCTCCAGCCCTCCTCTCCTAGTACTCATAGGTCGCAGTAATTCTGCGATTTACAGTTTCACACCAGTTGCTCAGTGGTTATCGCTGAAGGCTGAGTGACAATAAGTCTCCTCAGGTCTTCAGCTAACATCTCTTCTTCTTCTTCTTCTCCTTCTTCTTCATCTTCTTCTTCTTCTTCTTCTTCTTCTTATTATTATTATTATTATTATTATTATTATTATTATTATTATTATTATTATTATTATTAGCAGCAGCAGCAGCAGCAGCAGCAGCAGCAGCAGCAGTAGCATTTTCACTCCAGTTGCTGGGTGGTTGTCACTGAAAGGTGACTGACAATGAGTCTCAACAGATTTCCAGGCCACCTCTCATATCGTCTGCTCCTATCATAGCACAGCTGTGGTTTGTGCCATCTCCACTGAGCCTTTATCTCAGCAGTTAGGCCTCTGCTAACAGCTGGGGGTCGTAGATCTCATATTTCAAGTTCTCCACTAGAATTTGTGAAGTGGTCTGTGCAGTTTCAAGCACTTATTATTATGGTGCTCCTCTTGTTTTCATATTTTAGATAATGGTAACTCCCTAGCTATTCACTCTCGTTCGTATTTACTCTACGATATGCAGGCAGAGCCATGTCTATTATTCGGTAAGTTCTCTCTTCCTTGTCCACGACTACAAGGTATGGTCTTCTTGTTCGGACGGGCTGTATTGTTTGAATGTCAAGGTTCAACGGTTGTAACTGGTTGCTTTTGCTGGTGGTCGAATGTGCTGTTTCTTCTTAAAATTCAAAAATGTATTTAAAATATACGTTACTTCCGATGCATGTATGGAACAAGCCTTTCATTATTATAATTCATAATGTTAACGATCGCTTTTTTTATCAACATCAGCAGGTCCCAAACACTTCAAAGTGATCACAATATGCTCCATCCTATGTATATTCTTCTCTTCAGTAGGTTATTTTCATTCAAAAGACACTGCCCTGAATTACTCTCAATGTATTGAACAATTTGACCCCGTACTAAATTAATCACAATATGTAAACAAATTAGGAGATACTCGATGATGCAACTGGTTGGAGCCTTGTTGGATGGAGATCAAGATGGAATGATCAGGACTGTTGATAGTATTAGATTATCATTGTGTGTTACTGTGTCGTGTATCTGGACATTGTATGGTGTACAGTAAAAGGGAATACATGCTAGAGGTTGACATCGAATGGCTCGTTGAAAAAGAGACGAAGCAAAGACTTTTAAAAAATTCTTTTTTTATTTTCTTAGTTATGCAACCCTGTTGAGGAATTTCCCATTCAAGCAACGAGGGACAGATGAAATAAGAGAGAGAGAGAGGGTAATAACATATTTCTCACCTTATAGTTCCGTATACATTCCCGCTGGTCCCCCCGGTGAGGAATGCCAGGCCCACCGATCCAGCCTTGTCTAGCTGGGTAGAAAGTTTGGGCCATCTCTTCCAATGTGTTCTTTCGATTTCTGGTTGTTCTTACGTTCCTTTAATGATAAAGATCTATTTTAACATAAATTATTCACCTTCCCGAAACCATCTCTTTGATATAATCAGCCGACACTCCAGCTTATAAAAAATCTGTATAAATCCAGTATTTTCGTTTGTTGTAATAATTTCTTCCTTATTGTGTACATCATCAGTTTTTACCTCCATTGATTTAGTGGACAAAGGAATACCTTACTTTCATCAACTACTAAATTATTTTCATCTGATTATTCTGACTTCGTTCTGTTAAACATCTGAAATTAATTCAAACCATTTTCAACAATCATTTAGTTTACATCGGTCGACCTATTATCCTTCTGACCTTATCAGACGTGTCTTTTTGTTTTGTAGCTTTTTTTTTTCAAAACGTTTCCGCCGTTTTGTCTATCATTGCTAGACTCTGATAAAATGTGAACAGATAGAGAAAAGTAATTTGTTGCTAGCTTCCCACCCCTTACGTTTCAGTACGGTTTATGCACCCAGAGATCGCATTTTAATCTAATCATTTTTTCATCAATAAATCTATCTATTTATGTATTTATTTATTCATTAATTTTGTTATCAAGCTGTTGATCAATGTTTATATCTCTTTATCTATTTAGCTCTCTTTTTACTTATCTCTGTATTCGTATGTCGGTCTATTCATATATGTATTCATTCCTCTGCTTACATATATATATCCCAAGTAGGTTTATTTTCATTACATTTTCCTTTATAGTCAACATTAAAGGAGGATGAAGATCTTAAATCTAAGGGTTCCAGATTAGTCACAGTGATCCGTTAACAGAAAAAAAAAGCCGTTATATACGCGGGAAAATACACTAACTACATGTTTCTATGGATATAATGTGATCATATATTTCCGACTTCAGCAAAATAGCTCTGTTTGAATCAGAAAAGTTGCTACTCTGACTGCCTCTTTGTTCGTGTTGACTTCTGCTCTCTTAAATGCAGTCTCTTACAGGGCGCCAACGTTGCCATAACTTTGGGTAGATTTAATCCTTTAATGGACGTCTTTTCCTCTACTTAGCCGTCAAATGTTCGATCGCTCTTCCAGGGCAGCGACTACAACATTTGTGTTCCTTTCTTTCTCCTGTATGCCATTAATATCTAGTTTCTCCCGCTTTGAAAAGTGGTGTCCCTCTTGATTCCCTTCCTCTTTGGTAAACCATTTAATATCACTGGCTCCTGTTTCCTTGGAACACATTGACCGGATCTTGTTCGAACTGTCCCGAGAACACGTCAGTCTTTTTATCAATGGAAACCATTTCTGCAATCGTGCTACGGTTGAGTCACCGATCATTTCGAACAATTAGTTCGATCTTTTGAACTTTCACGCTGCTTCTTGACGTACAGTTGTGACTGCAGCATCCATCATCCCCGATATCCTCTCATCCTTATGAAAATCTCTAGTGCCACTCGAAAACACGTGCACATGGCATGCATTCTTACCAATGAACTCCAATGAGTATACGAAAAGATTCGGTAGCCGTTATGTTCTATTTTACGGAAGATTCTATACCTTGCGTTGCTGAATATTTCAATGGATCATTTTTGCAACACGTCGGAAAGATATCTCTAAACTAGTAATGCAGAACAGCTAACTGAAAACGTAAGAGGATTAACACTTTTAGTCCGTTGTGAAAGTCAAATTCTGAAATGGACCAAGATACTCCGTACTTAATATTTTTCTTAATATTTCATATTTCTGACTCGATATCAAGCTTAGCAGACACCAAGAGTGGTGTTTAAGCTATCTGGGGGAAAAAACAAAAAAAACACACACAATTCCTACCCAGTAGAGAATAAAAGAATGCGTCCACTAGATTCTCCAAACTACAGCGGGGCTTGCATTATTTCCCTGCTATCAGCATAAAAACATCAGTTACGAAAAAGGAGCATGATAATCGATTTTAGTGAATTGATATAAGGCAAAAACGGTAGGCCAACACACTACTCAACGAGCCGAAAGCGTGTAGTCAGGAAGGGAACCAGAAGAGAGACAAAAGACAGTTATAAAGCATAGCGTGCATGTGAAACACTGCCATTGTCTTGTTAAGGGTATTTTGATTGGTAGGTTTGATATATAGAAAGGAAATATGTGTGACTCGCCCAGGTATAATAAAAGAGGTCGGTTATTATTATGGAGAGCTAGACGAATCGTTCCCTGCATTCTTTGTTTATTTTATGTATCCAGATTTAATGCCAGTTTAGGGGATACGAATATGTGTGCGTGTTGAGATGGGGGGGTATGTTGTCATGTGCGTGTAAGAATATATGGTCTGAGTTTCTGATATCTCGTGCGTTATTTATTCAGTAATAAATATGTATAATACGGTTCCTGTCTTTGGACTTGGACATCTTTTCTTTTTTTTTTTATGTATATGTTCTGCACCAAAACCTCGATCCTCAGTAATCTGATCTTTTTTTCCAACTAACCATTTTCTGATCAAAATTACATTAGTGTACTGTTAGGTACGTAAAACTGAACCAATCTTCAACTTGACAAAGGAAAAGGGAGGGCAACAGGTGGCGTTTTGCATACCTGAACAATATTTTGGATTTTTATATCGGAATTTTAGTTCCAGTTGTAATTCAATATACTAGGGCAGTGTCGGTTCGAAAGGTGAATGAAAGGACTGGACTTCATTGTTTGTGGAGCAGCCTGCCAAAAAGGTCATGTAAGGTGATCATTTGTCATACGTTCAGCTTTCAAGCATTTCTATTACTCATCATGATGGTTGCCAATTGAGACACATTCATAGATAATTCTCAAAATCAGAATTCAAGATGATTTATACAAACTAAGTATAGAAATCTGTAACCTTGAATTTAAAAACAAAATTATTTGATATATTGAGAACTGCTGATCCAAACAATTTCGACTTCGGCATAACACTGCTTTGTGCACCAATATATCAGGTGAATGTTAACTTCGTTCGATGGCCAGTGTTTAGATAATAGCGATGCACAAACTCAGATTTTTTGTAGTTATGATTGTCGCATTGTACTGCATTTTAGGGATGGTTTTATTAATATTCATTACCATCAAGAAAAATTCGTACCTACACAGTGTGTTAATATTATCGTAAAAAGATTCAAAGACACTGAACAGTGATATTCCACCATGAAACAACTTTACTATCACGTGATAGCTACTTTTAATCACAGGTAACCACAGTGACTAAATTCTGTTGAGTAAGTTAGTTTCATTATGACATTTTACTGTTCCTTTAAATCCACTTAAGTCCTGTAGCCCAATTTTCTTTTAAACCAAACAACATTTGATGAAAACGTTTTATTCCCATTTACCATCTTTTTGAATTTTGATCATTTTTTTCTAATTTTTTAAGACTTACTTTCTTTTTAAACGACACATATTCGAACTCTTCATCGGGGAAGATATCTGTGTGTACTCAGCTGCGAATTCAGTACACTCTGAGCAATGTGATTGAAGTTATCTCTTCGATGATAGTTATATGTGTGTAAGTATAAAATCCAAATCTTGAGCAGAGGTGAGACTTGCAGTTGATGTATGCAACATTAGCTGGGACTTCGTCACCGACCATACTCAACTGTGAGTATCTCCCAAGAGACATACGCTTCAACTTTGACCTGGACAGGAGTAATAATATCAAGTAGCAGTAGGAAAAAAGCTATTACATTAATCACCATCCAACTAGTTAATTTATTCTGTCATAAAATTCAACGTTGGAGAGTGAGTTCTGGAAGGTTGTATCACTTGAGCCTGTAAAATGACTAGGATCAGAGTGTTGCTCACCAGCCCTCTGCCTATGATCAAAGGGTAGTATCAGTATGCTCATTGCAAAACTATAACGTGCAAAAAGCAATATACGTATATGGATACTAGTTGCATTCTATGTATGTGCATACGTATAGTCGCTGAATTCTTTGCGCCCACTTAACGAATCTCGATATCTACTCACCTTTTCTCCATATGCCGGTATCTGTGTGTTCAAAATCAGGTAGTAAATTCGGTATCAGTAGTTAATCTCTCTGTCTGTCTGTCTGTCTGTCTGTCTGTCTGTCTGTCTCTCTCTCTCTCTCTCTCTCTCTCTCTCTCTCTCTCTCTCTGTGCTGTGCTGTGCTGAAGAATGGCATTTAACATTTGACCAATCAACTTTTGCTCGGAATCTTCCTCCCGAGTGCAATGGACGAAATCAAACGTCTTACGTACCTAATCCTTTCAAATGCGTGATTGTCTTTACAGGAACTTCAGAATTTGTCAGATCCAACCTTTCCAGGCAATAATAGCGATAATTCGGTATGAAATGCGAAAAAGGAAAAAAATCAAAGCTACCCCGGCTTCTAAGCTATAAGCTGTTGAGTAAAGCCTATAACGACAGCGGGGAAGAAATAAGATCAGAGTGACATTAGAACTGGGTTAAGTTAGAAGCGTTTCCATTCAGACAAAACCTACCTTATTTTTAACATCCTAAAAAGATAGGTTCTTTTGTAAAAAAATTATGAAGGAGCCAGAAAAACCTTATAACAGAACATGTTCGTAGAGGTTTTTAAAATATGCATTATCAAAAAATAGATTCAAATTCATAAACATTTTGTTAGAATCGTAAAAAGAAATGAATATGATAATCGGGAAAGATGAAGTGATGTCGAAGGAGAAAGGAAATTAATCAATAAAGAAAAAACAATGATAAAATAGTTATGATTAAGAACACACGTCTTCCTGATAGCTCAGAACAACTTAAGAGCACTAATATTACTACAGAAGTACAACTGAAGATTAAAGCACTGAAGTGGTACAAATAATGCGTACTGATACACTAATATGCTCATGAATTCTAGTAAAGAGTATTGTTATAATTGCAAGCAAAAACAAATATTCAATAGGGACTGAAGACAGATTCAGAATTACGAAAAAAAATACAATTTTCAGGGATAGATTGCTGATAAAGAGAAATAGTAAAAAAACAAAGAAAAAACAAAAATCAAAGCGAAACAGGAATAATGACCCAGTACGTGAGAATAGTTCCTTGGTTGTCTACGAAAAGAAACAGATATGGAATATTTGCAAACGGCCCCCATCACAGGTTGGAATGTAAGCGATCGATATGCAGAGATGTAATGGAGAAGAAATCACGATCGAAGAACAGGGTATTATACACCCTCTTTTTTTTCTCTCTCTTTTTTTTTATTTGTTTCGATTCATTTCGTGCAGAAAATATACTTTATCTGGAGTGAACAAATGGATTTTTATCGATTTGCATCTTTCAAATGGATAGGAAGGATTTCGAAAAAGCTTCTTCCGAAGTAGAAGTATCAGAGAAAAATAACGTTTACTAATGGAAGTAACTTGTTTGTATCAGTAGTGAACGCCAGTCAGATGAATGTGTGAAGATTTTATCACTTCATAGATAAAATATATTAATATGTTCTCTTATCCTTACAAAATCTTTTTGCTGATACATTCTTTTCCAATATGTATATATATATATATATATATATATATATATATATATATATATATATATATATATATATATATATTTATATTAGCAGAAATACCCAGCTTTGTCCACTTTTTATATTCCTGAAACAAATGCAATTATGAGTTAGCAATAATCAGACTAAATTGCTTTGAGATACGCACTTTGCTACGGCAACGTACCTGCCTATATTATTGTACCGTTACAATGTTGTATACTCTCTGTCTGTCTGTCTGTCTGTCTGTCTGTCTCTCTCTCTCTCTCTCTCCCTGGCAGAAGAAAGACCAAGTGCTGTAACGGACTCTCAGAAGCCTGCACACTTGCTCTCACTACGATGCTTATACTTTTAGTCTCAATACTTTTTTCTTCATTGTCTTTCCCTCTTAGCTAACATCATATAATAACAATGTTATAATCACCCAAACCGTAAAATAAGCACTATCTTATTTTTTTTAGTTGTCGGGAAAACAGAGAGGAATAAACGAATTTTGGATACAATATGGAAATTCATAATTTTTATTTTTCTACCGGGCTATGAATTGAACAGATTTCAACTGAAAAGATATTTCTAATCAGGTTATATCGTGAAAACGAAAAAAAATTGTACATTATTTTAGACTAGAAGATTTTAGGGGAAAATGATGTACTTTTTGAATAAATAATTAGTTTGAAGGCTTTTGTTGGTTTCGTTTGTTTCTTTGCAGGGCGAGGGGGATAAAAGTAAGAAAATGTAAAATTGCATCGATCTTCCAGACTGGGCAATCGATTATGTATTCTGATATTGAACCATCGGCGAATTCTTTAACCACAAGGAAATACGCGTAAAATTTCTCATCTTTTTTGGAGAAAACGTTTTTATCTCTATTTTTAAGGCATCGAATTTATCAAAATATTTTTTTCATTAAATTATGCATAAACGTTATTGTTGTTGTTGTTGTTGTTGTTATTGTTGTTGTTGTTGTTGTTTCAAGAAAAGATTTATCTATAATGAAATAATAAAAACGGGTCCTTTTATTATATAAAAAAATGGTTTTGTGGTATTTCTTTTTTTGACATTATCAAGATATATTTTTCCTTTCCAAATTACTCATAAACATTGTTATAGTTGTGTCTTTTGCTTTTTCTTTTCAAGGAAAGATGTATTCATAATTTAATATTTCAAGCAGGAAAAGTTGATAAACAGGACTACACTAATAAAGCAGAAACGATCAATAAGATATTTTCTCTTCAAGGAAAAATTCTGTCTACACTTTGAATAGATAAATTAAAATGTAAATCTTTTTACGTCTCTTTCTTCTTTTTTTCAAGATGAAAGATGGATAACTTACTTCATGCACAGGAAATATTTTTTTTTAATGGATAGATTTATTTTCACGGATTAAAATTATCAGAAAAATATCTAACTGTGTCTGTTTTAGTGTAGTCTCGTTTTATCAACTGCTCCCGGTTTTAATATCTCATTATGGATTCATTTGTTTTTTAAACAACGACGTTTACGCATAATCTAGAAAAGTAATACATATTTAAATAAATTCAATGACCGATTTTCTCCAATCGATGTGAGTCAAAACCAAAAAGCCTTTACAATCATCATATGGGAAAAAACATGTATGAACATAATGAAATGAATCCATGATAAAAAAAAATTTTTTAGATTACTCAATGCTTGTATGATGGAAAGATACTTTTTAAAAATGTTTGGTTTTGTTCAAAATGATTTAAAAGAAAATATCATTTCCGTACGTGGATAGAAATCTCATTTGCATCTTTTTGCCTAATCAAACAAGCAATGTAATGCTGGATCCACTTAGAACTGAGATAGAAATGTTTGTTGAAGAATAGCCCTCGAAGTCAAAACTTCTAGAATGGAAAATTTGAGATTCACTCTGGATTAAGTTTGACTGAAAATTGGATTATCTTTTAAAACAGTTAAAAATACCAACGTTCTATGTCTTCCATCGAAAAAAATATAGCGATACGCAACATTCCCGCTTCCTACATGTGAGCTCGTGGTCTACTAAGTTGAACAGGCAGACTAACTAATTTATTTACACGGAGCTGAGACATGGAACCTAGCCAAGAGACGGATTCACAAATTGAGAACTATGCAACGTGTACATGAAAAAATTATGCTGGGCCTCTCAAAGAGAGATCAAAAGACAGCACAGTGCATCTTGGGGAAAAAATAATCAGGGACATCATAGAATCCATTTAAGAGCTCAAATGACAGTAGGCTGGCCTTGTTGCACGAATGGCGGACAACCGATGGACATCGCAACTCACGACGTAGACCACCCCGAGATCACGTGCGGAACCGAGGCCGGCATAATATTATATGGAGAGACGAGCTAGACAAATTCAGAAAGTACTGGCTCCTCAACGCCATTGATAGAGAAATGTGGAGAATCCTGGGGGAAGGTGTATGTCCAACAATGGACGTTGAAAAACTCATGATGATGATGATGATGATGATGATGATGATGATATATGTATGAGAGAGGTGGGGATTGGTACCAAGGGTTGCCTTGGAATGAATTCAGATATAGAAACAACAACTCATAGAGATTTCATAAAATCAAAAGAAAAAGTGAAACAACCAAGTTGGACCCGCATACACTCCCAGGCACATTCATGCCACTCTTGGACAGGCCTGGGTCTTTGCGCATCAAAGCAGGTTTCTTAAAATGCATGGGAAATAAAGGTTCAGTTCAGCATTCCAGTAACATTGTAAATGGAACTTGCCTTCAAAAACCTCTTTTTTTTCACAGATGACGCATTTTTGAAAGGTTTGATTGTCTATTAAGATTTTATCAATGTTTTTGACCTTCTATAGGAGTTTGAATTTGGCCCATTGATTTAGTTTTCTACACCTCTAACCACTTACTCATAATAACTAATCATTATCCTTCTAAAAATAAATGAATCTTTGAATGAAAACTTTCAAATCAGAGTGAAAAAGAAAAAAATTGACCTGTTGGGACCTCAAAGGTCATTCAACCATATGGTAGAGGTTGAGTCACCCCGATAGACAAATTTACAGCCCCAGGGATATAGCTGTTTAGTAGTCTATTAGACATTCTATGTGTATATGCGTTTGTGTGCGTGTGTGCATGTGTGTGAAAATTCATCAAAAAGTACGTAGCCACGTAAATCTCGTTACAAATCTCCGTTCTACTACTAAATGATGGCTCATCTTATCGTAGGCTTTTGCTTTATTTCTCACTGTATGGTGTTTGCTGAAGCAGTCGAAAGAAGTATCCAGAAAGTTGTGATATGAAAACAATGATAACAAGATGGATTAAATAATACATATATATATATATATATACATTCATACATACATACGCATACACACATACACACACACACACACACACATATATATATATATATATATATATATATATATATATATATATAGATAGATAGATAGATAGATAGACAGATAGATAGATAGATATTGTCAAGAAATAAATATACTACCAGAGAGAATAATTATGAATACATTATATTGTTTGAAACTCTATTTGAAATAGCATCCAGATATTACACGGATAATGTGTCACTTGACCGTCTCTGCTGCAGGTTCGATCTCTACAGCAGACCTATCATTCTTTAATTGTTTATTCTATTCACGCTGTAATATTGTGAAATTCTGGTTTTCGTTGTATTGTGTCGTTCAGTGCAATCAGTGCCGATTCAATAATCCAGGGACTCTTTTGGGGGGGGGGGGCAAATTCAATTATCTTAGTTCATTTGGGGTTGAAATTTTTGCTTTTTTTCATTGCTATGACTGACTAATGCGTTTTGATGGTCGTTTGTTAGTAGAGCCTTTCGATACTCGTATAGTATTTTTTGATGATCAAAACCTTTTAGATTTGATTTCGGGTACATTTTGCATGATATTTGGTACATAATACGAACTCGGGCGTCATGCTACCTTGCAGTTTCCTCTGTATCTGCTAAAGGGTTTGGGATTTTGTTTTTTTATGATCTGTTGGCCTAGTTATTTGATATGATCAAGAATTGCGAATCACATGTTCTAAGAGCCGTTAGGTAGAAACCTATGATTAAGCCCGATTTAAATTTAATGCGATGGTACAAGTAGAAGTTGACACAGTTATTTTATTTATTGGTATTTCTGTATACACGATGTACTTGGCCACTATCCGTCCTACGTGATAGAAAATCTTGAGTAACGGGAAGGGGTTATTAGATTCTACTTCGTATGTTAATTCGATTTTGATTTCTCTTTCCTTACGTGTGTGTGTGTGTGTGTGTGTGTGTGTGTGTGTGTGTGTGTGTGTGTGTGTGTGTGTGTGTGTGTGTGTGTATTTCTTATTCGCAAAAAAAGAGTTGTATAATTCCATTGGGTCACAAGAAAGAAAGAATTATCCCAAGGTCGTTTTACTGTTCTTCCTCGACCGCTGTCAACCGTCATCAGTCATTCTTGGTAAGAATTTGGACAGCTCCTTCATTCTTCCCATCAAGAAAGACAGAATCGTACTCTCAAATAAGAGAAAAAGATAAGAAAAGCAAATTCGACGAAAAATTATCAAGTTTGATGAAAACTGTTTCCAATATATATATATATATATATATATATATATATATATATATATATATATATATATATATATATATATATATATAATACAGCGTAATTGCTCTTTATGGATGGCACAATTGTTTATTATCATTATAATCAACACTCCTTTCTTCAGGGTTGAGCACTCTTAGGTAAGGCACTCCTCCAATCCCAAATGAGGCAGGAGTAGAGCATCTGTCTTTGGGTCTGGAGCGACGGTTTCAATCCTACCTCATGATACTGGAAGGGGTACTGGATTGTCTATAGTCACACTGAAGAGTTGTAATTCAACGAAACAGCTGTCTTTGGATGACACAATGTGTGTTTATATGACTATAAATATATATTATATATTTTGTATATGCAAGTGTGCCTATATGTATTATATATATATGTACGCATATATGTGTGTATACATATATGTGCATATACATATAATTGTATATTTATATATTTGTGTATATGTGTATATGTGTCGATATATATATATATATATGTGTGTGTGTGTGTGTGTGTGTGTGTATATATATATATATATATACATATATATATGTATATATATATATATATACTCAAATATATTCACACTCATATCTATCTATCTATCTATCAATCTATCTATATCTATATCTATCTATCTATGTATGTATATATATATATATATATATATATATATATATATATATATATATATATATATATATAGGGCAAAATATTATTATATATTAGTGTTAGTAAATCTGCCTTCAATGACACTTATGGTATCCTGCTGTTGAAATGTTTCTTTATTCTTGACGTTGTACATGGTAGTTTCATTAAGTTATCTAATATGATCTTGGAAATTCATTAGTTTCTATGTGTATGTCAGCCTGTATACGTTTATGACGGCCCGGTGGAAGAATGTGAGAGCTTCAAAAGCTATTCTCTTGCATAAGGGTGTACACATATTCCATTCTAATTTTCTATCCTCTTGCACTCTTTCTTCGTCTTTCTCTCTCTCTCTCTCTCTCTCTCTCTCTCTCTCTCTCTCTCTCTCTCTCTCTCTCTCTCTCTCTCTCTTTCTCTCACATATTCATGCACAAACACAGACATTCATACGCACACACACGTGTATGTATACTTATATAGACCAATTTATTACATCAAATCCATACATTATAGGGTAAGAAACGGTTTAATCTTGAATACAATTTGATTTTTTTTGACGGGGTCTGCCATTGTTATATATTTATTTCTAACATAATTATATGACAAATTGATTTTTTCCTATACTTAGTGTCGCAATTTGCTTTCAATGGAAACCTTTACAAATTACAAAAGAGCTCTTCCGATTTCTATAAGCAATCCTACACCCTTTTTCCGTTCGATTTGTAATATATTTTTATTTAGTATAAATCAGTTGAATTCTCTCGTTTTTTGTTCTTTCTGAATTTTGTCCATTTCTCCTTAATAATGCAATTTCCAAGTTAACTAATTCTAAATGGCGCCGAACGTGCTGCTGGAATTTATCAGCGTGCCCAGTCATTTTTCCGATAATTAAATAAAGCGGACTCCTGGTTCGATCATTGCATTAGGAGCATAAACAATGATTGATTTAATTTTCGAGTCCGTTATTTCATATAACTATGGCATGATTATTTTATATGATTATTTTTTTTTATACTTTCAATCATGATTCTTTGGTCCACATTGATTTCTTTCGCCAATGCAGAGCTCATTAAAATAGGTACTGACCCACCGTAAGTCAATATAAGAATTTTACGTTCAAACATAGAGGAGTAGTTTTTGCATGTGCGTAGGCACACATACACATACACATACACACACCTGCACACCCACGCACACACACGCATACACGCACCCTCGCACACACACACATACATGCACCTTCGCACACACACGCAAACACACAGAGGCGCGCATGCACACACACACACACACACGCACGTACTCATGCATTATTATGGAGTGAGACTGTCCCGACCAGACTCAAAACTCAGATTGCTTAATCAATTGTCAACACTTAACCGTTACACTACAGGCACCTCCAGATAGGATTCTATCCTTCTTTCAATTGCTTTGGCGCATACAATTTGTTGGAGCATTGGAATATAAAGGCTATCCTCGTAATGACGAATCACGTATGCAATTTTGAAATTCGGAACAGGCTTTTTTGAATCGCCGATATTGGTTAAATTTTAAACTTTTTTCAAAAAATGTTATTCTGATTCAAAAAGTGAAAATTTGCGAATCTTAGTATCAGAGAAGATTGATGATTTGAACTATATGTGTATTCAAGCGTTTTATCTAAATTAGAATGAATCTTTTAAAAGATCACTCATGCTATTTTAAATTCTAACATTGAATGATTTAATAGGTCGCTTTTCAAATCCATAAGTTGAAGGAAATGCAGTTGGCCCACTTACCTGGAAATTCAATCTACTGAGACGCCTTTCTTTCAAAACACACTTTTAAGCAGTGGAAATGGCCAATTTCAAAATGGCTAAGGTGATGTGTTATTGCAAGGGTTGCCGAATGAAATAACTTATCATTTATTTTCTTCTTTGTTTTACAAGGTTTTTGTCCGTTTCCACAAAACAATCAAATCTAAACAACAAACAAACACCTTTTCTCGCTACATGGTGAATTCTTAAGAGATACGGACAGTACCATAAAGACCATATTTTGGAGTTCTTATGAATATAGTTTGCCTGGACTTTTATTCAAGACAGTTGTTCAATCTCTTCTTGACAAAGCTTTATCCTCTGATGACGATTAATTCTTTTATCTGCTTTACATATACGCCATATCTTTTAATAAGTGTAAAAAGATGAAAACCCGCTTACTGAGATATTGCTTTATTCGTAGTCGCTGAGAGAATGAAAGGTCGAACAAGGGATGAATGCTTTTTTTTCTTTTCTCCTTTAATTCGTTTGAGCATTATCAAAATGGTAGCAAGATCTAATTTTATCTGATGATATTTGCACCTCACCTGTCACCTTCTGATCAGCCTTCTTAAGTAACCACGGCCAAGCTATATTTTCAACACGTAGACATACAATACGGGACCAGACTAGCTGCTTCATTTTCATTGGAGCAAGCTTCTCATTGAAGCATACCTAATGAGATCAAGTCCCGGTGTTAAATATAACAAAATTCATTCTTCTTTTCTTAGATTCGAATCGCCGGGGATAACAAGTTGTGGGTAATGAACAAATAATAGAAGAAATAGTGGCAAAGTGGGGATTATGAAGCAAGTTGGGGGATTTGAATGTAAAGAAGAAATAATGACGATTAGAAGGAAAGAGTAAGAAAGCAGGATAAAAGAACAAAAGGAAAATTTTGAGAATTAGTGAGAGGAAAAGAAAAAGAATTATGATAGTACCGGGGTGGGGCTTTGCCTATATCTGAAAACCGGCGAACTTACCAATCGTGACTGTCTGTAATATTCTAAACTATCATTGATCAACGTTGATACGGGAGCCTAACATTTTGACGTCGACCTTGGCCGCGAGCAAACGATGAACGATTGCATCGGAATAATTTCTTTTACCTTGGGCAATATTTTGCTTAGGTCGAAATAATCGAGCAAGTTGTCTCCAATTCACTATTGCATTGTATCTACGCCCTCTCTTCCACCTGTATATATCTATATACCTATATATCTATCCACTTATATATCTAGCCTTAACATCATCATTTACCGTAGTTGTTGAATTCTAGAATAAATGTATTGAAGGCTGTTCTTGAATTCATAACAGTGATTATAATGATTAATGATGATGATGATGATGATGATGATTATTGATATTATTATCATTATCATTAGTAGTAGTAGTAGTAGTAGTAGTAGTAGCAGAAGGCGAAATTCTAAAACCAGTTTTACGATCCTATGCTCAAATCTACGAACGATTTTCGTTCTCTTAAAGGATCCCTGTTACAATAAGATTTTTATGTGAGATAGAATGCCAGAAAAGATGTTTTTAAAAATTGCAATTAATGAATAATAACTCAAGTACATGGAGAATGATGTAGACTCTAAGATTTACACACGAGTAAAAAGATACGCTTAGTTCATGGAGCCTAAATTTTGGAAAACATTACCCCCTTAAGACGCTGGATATAATTAATTCCTTAGAGACCTCACAACGTAAACATGAACCCTGGCTTCGATTACTTTAATTATTTATCGACCTTTCTATATTGTTGTGAGGCATTTAAACAAGTTATTCAAGTTCAATGACAGGTGCATCATTTGAGCTGAATATTACAAACAAGTGAGCATTTTATATAGCTTAAGGCTCGATTTATTTATTCAGTGATTTTTCTTAATTGTGAGCTAGTTTCCTACCCAACATTCATCATTCTGAGCGGGATATATATATATATATATATATATATATATATATATATATATATATATATATATATATATATATATATATATATATATCAGTAGGAATACTGGCCTCCGGGTCTGAAGCGAAGATTTCAATCCTGCCTCATGGTACTGGATGGGATGATAGATAATCTATAGCCTCACTGAAGAGTTGTAATACGACGGAACAGCTGTCTGCAGATGACACAATATATATATATATATATATATATATATATATATATATATATATATATATATATATATAAACCGCCCGTCTGGTCTATTGTGTAGGCTGCAATCTTTCATAGAGGAAACAAAAATTTTGCGTATCGTTGCATGCTTTTCTCGGCAGAGGACATAAGATGTAAAAGTTTTATAGGTTTAACAAATTATTTGATTTTCAATCAGTCGATAAAACTAAAATGAACACCAATATCCCATTCCGGAAGTTTTCACTTCAAGGGCTTCACTTCAACTGATTTACTCAGATTTATATGGACCCTTTGCTACGTTTCGGATTTCTGTGAACGGAAAGTAAAAATAGGTTCCTCAAGTTATTTTCAGGTTTTTTTTTCAGTGTAAATTTCCATCGTAGAAGCATACGATAAATTATAAATTTTCATCATCGAATCATTTGAATATTTTTCACATTTTTAATATGAATAATTAATCTATGAGCTTCCGTTTTCGTATCACGTGAGTGGATGGGAGATATGTATATGTTCATAGACGCAAAAAGTAATTTATTAAATTTCTAGTTTTTATTCATTTTAGTAACTTTTCTCATTTCTTAGATAGATAATCAGTCTGAAGACTACCGTTCTTGTCTCCTGTAGGTGACTTGGCATCCGTTCATTTTCACTATTTTGAATAATCGGTGACTCTTGTTACGGAAGGTAATACACTAAATTTTTTCCTTCTTTTTAGAAAAATGTTGTTTTTTGTTATTATTTGGCATAGAATTCATATGAATATATTCTTATTTTTTAATTATTCTGTTGTTGCTTTTTCAAAAGAGTTATTTCTAATGCGCTACTACCATCGGGAATCGTTGATAAAACGGGACTGCATAAAAACATAAAAAGTTTCATTGAGAGTGAGAAGAGGAAAGGGGTAATGTTTTGTTTCTTTATTTTTCAATGTTGAATCTTTTTGATATTTCCTTTCTTTTATTTTCTAACAGTAAATCGTTTCCCTCACGGAAACAAAAGACTTAAGCTAATTATTTATTTAAAAAAAACAAAAAAAATGAACGTAGCAATGTTTATTGAGAATCTTTTTGTTTAAAATTATTCACAATTTTTCATTGAGAAATATTACAAAATGAGTTGACGAAAAATATCTGTTTTTTCAGCAGAAATCTATTCAATTTAGAGCGTATTTGTACATTTATGTTTATACTTTTGCAACCATTCAAAAAGCTAAAACTGTGCTGTTTTATGCTCTAGGTAATTATAACAATGCTGTGATATGATGTCAGTGAAAAAGAAATGGAAAGTAAGATAAGAGCTTCAAAGGGAATATTAGCATCATCGTAGTGGGAGTGAATATGTGTATGTGTGCCTGTGTTAAAGTCCCTTTTTTTGACTGACCATGACGAAAAGAGAGAACGTACAAATGTAAGTGTAAAGTAGGAAAACTAGCAGGTTGATATACGCTAGCTTCCTCTCGATTGGTAATTTTTGCAACAATCTTTGAAACTGGTGGGCTTTTGACGGTCCCTTCCAGCAGTTGTTTTTTCCTTTAGGAAATAGGCATTTCTCTCGTTCGGCCAGAGATGAATGACGCTGGACAAGGAATGAAGAGAGAGTGAAAAAAAAGGAGAAGGGAAGACAGTGTTTTAAGGTTCATGCATATTAGTATTATATATATCATCACGGCAATAGTTTGGCGAGGGGCTTTATTTCTCGCTAAACTTAGACATGATGCAAAAATAATGCAATTTTGAAAGTCGTGTGAAATGTTTCTTGGTATGAATTGTGTCTGGCGTTCTGTTAGTAAATTGATTGAAACACCTCCGGTTCCAAAACGAAAAACTGTAGTAAATAAATTGGGAGGAAATTAATGATAGTTTTGTAGTTATTTGTATGGCTGCACTTTCTTCCGGATGATTAATAATGCCTGGAGCAGGAACAAAGGTTGGTGATATTCTTACACTCTCAATCCTGACACAGGTAGACCCTTTCCAATTCCAAACAACAAAGATCTAGACGTTGAAGTATTTACGCAGTTTGTGTGGATGGAAGAGTGTGCAGCAGCATAACGGTATCAAAATCGTTTTGGTCGATCATCATCATCATCATCATCATCATAAACCTTTACGTACCCATCCAGAGATTCTCCAGACTTATCTATCATGGGCATCGCGGAGCCAGTACTTTCAGGAATTATCTGGCGCGTCAAGCCGTCTCACTTTCTGTCGGCCACCTTTTTGCATGTGATCTTTGAGGATCCAAGTCATGAATTGTGATGTCAAGCGGTTGTCTAACATATCTTGCAACATGTCCAACCTATTGCCATTTTAGTTTTTTAACTGTTTTCCTGATGTTTTGGACTCCTGTATTCTTTTCAATATACTGTGCTGTCTTGTGATCCCTCCATATGAGATTGATCATGTGTCTCTCAAGTGAATGTTGCATGGTTCTCAGTTTGAGAGTCAATCTTTTGGTTAGGTTTCATTTTTCGGCTCCACAGGTGACTATCAGTGAGGCTAATGGGATTTCCCTGTTTTCGAAAGTTGAGCTACCTCTTCCGAAGGCTTACCAACTTAATGTATTTGTTTGGTTAGTTTCTTTTTTTGAGGACTTCATGGAAACTCGCTGTTGTAGGTAGCACTTCAACCATGCAATGCCGGATATTTATGCTTATATATATATATATATATATATATATATATATATATATATATATATATATATATATATATATGCTAATGATGTTACAAGTTTGAAATGAGAAAAAAATAGCCACGTATGGTATGTCAATCTTCAGTTATTCCTGTCCATTAAATCGCGATTGTTCAAAACTAGTGGTAATTAATGTCAAGTTTATTTTGTAAATTTTTATCCAGGGTCAAAGATTAGGGTTAGAGTTATGGTTTCGATAGGACTTCCGTACTGAGAACCAAAGAAAGAAGAATCGGTATTTTGAGTCTTTCTAAGTTCGAAAAAGAAAATGCATCTCAATTTTTCTCAGGTCTCGCTAATTTGAAATAAATGACGTTCACTGTTTGATAGGACGAGAGATAAAATTCTGATTAGGTTATTTACTAAGCCTACCTTAGTCTGGTATATGAGAGCACAGTTGAATGACACGTAGTGAGTATTTGACTGATTTACATTGGCTTTGTGGGAGGAACTTGTTAACAATCACTTTACGGGAAGGGTCCCAAGATATTTATCAAGGTTTAGTTTGGAAGGATGCCTGAAGGGGCCGCTGCGATGATAATTGAACTCACTAGAAAAGTAGATTTTTTCAGCGCCACGGGTTCTCAAGCATTTCACTATTGGAAACTTCATAGACATCTACTTAATTTGACAAAAGGTCACGCGAATACAACAGATAGAATGGTACTCGCTAAAGAAACTAATTATTTTGCAAGACTAATTTGATTATCATCTAGTATCTGGGAACGCCCTAGATATTGATTAACTCAGGTTTATATAGTTTGTCTCAAGGCCCCTATGAAGAAATCGTATTTATGAAGATTTTCGTTTATCTTTCAATAGGGGAAGACAGCTTGACTTGAAAATCAGTATTCAAAACCCTGCATCCGTCAAGCAAATAATATATTTTGCCTTGGTGAATATGCCTAGAACTTACCGTTTGAATAAGAGCTAATTTGGTCAAAGTTTTCAAACTATTCAAGTTGCTTGAAGATTTAATGCTGCACTGTTTCTGACCTGGTGAAAGTAATTTCATGTTAACTTACCCCAAAATTGCTTAAAGAACTGATATCCTCTGCCTTTCGATATATATATATATATATATATATATATATATATATATATATATATATATATATTGCTTTTTTCAACGTCCCACATCCTTCAAAGGGATACTTCGCTCGATAATTATCACATTTCTCTTTGTTCCATGAGTCCAGGCTCTTATTACGCAGTGGAGCGATACATTTACTCGATGGAAAATGCAGAGCAGAAACTTTCACGCCGATTATAAAACGCCGTACTGGGCTAGAATCCCTATCGTCTAAGTACAAAACGCTAAGATAGATGGAATTTGAAGCGTTAACTTTCCTCTCATTCCGTCAATTATCATTTGTAGTTAGTTTAATGTATTCTTAATTTCATACAATATGTCTAATACCGAAATCTGTTTCCTCTCCGAAAACTGAGCAAAACTTTTGGCATCGCTTCTTATACTTCGTATGTTATTTCTGTAATGATTTAGATGTTTTATTCTCTCAGGGCTTCTCAGTTTCATCCTCTCTTCTATAAATCGTAAACAATCATTTCGGGCTCAGTAAAATATCTTTTTGCGCTTGAAAACAATCTCACAATTTTCATTTATTTTTATCCTTGTTCTCCTGAGACAATGTTTCCAAAGAAATTATTCAGTCAGATCTATTCTTTCATCATGGCTCTGGAATACTATGATTATTGCATTATTTGATCATATTCCTATTTCAAGATATAAAAACATGAATTATTATAAGATTCCTGGCATTATGAAGTGTTACAGAGAGAGAAAGAGAGAGTCAGGATGTGAAATATGTGTATACATGCATATGACTGTGTGTATATATATATAGATATATGTGTGTGTGTGTGTGTGTGTATATATAAATATATGCATGTATGTATGTATATATATGGCTATATGGCGTGAGCCATGCATTATGATCATAGCTGAAAGTATATATATATATATATATGTATATATATATATATGGCATGAGCCATATATCATAATCATAGCTGGGAGAGGGGGGTTTGATCATTATACATATATATATATGTATATATACATATACACACACACGCACACACACACGCACGCACACACACACACACACACACACATATATATATATATATATATATATATATATATATATATATATATATATATATATATATATATATATATAATGTGCAGGTTTGTGTATATGTATATAGGCACTGAACTTGATTTAGTTTCCTATATGGCAGCTGGACTGTAGTACTCATACAATGAAAATAATAGAAAATAGGATGTTTCAATCATTCCATTACAAGTATATCACATGGTGAAATAATAACGAACCAAATGATTATAACTTTGGGGTAAACGCAACAGGATCGATTCACAGTTATGTGTTTAAAAGGCCTCGTGTTAAAGACAAGAATCTCAGTATAGCGTAATGTAAGGGGCACAAGGCCTCTGTTTTCATCAATCAATTTAAAGGACTCGTGGGATTTTTATAATATATCATTTTGTCTATGGTTGACAGACTGCCGGAGGCTTGTAATTTCGGTCTTCTAGTGAAATCGAACCCCATGAGAATACATATATATATTTGTGTGTGTTTTTGTGAGTGTATGTGTTTGTGCGTGCGTGCGTGTGTGTGTAACTGATGTTTATGTTTCTAACTTTCTCGAACTATTTCCACGTTTTATAGACTCATAAAGGGTTGCATTCTGGAAGCTGACAATTGGGTACAAACATAATGACTTTAAAATGAGCTAATAATAGGTGACGCTGGAGGTCGATTCTGAGTCAGATCAACAATGGTGATTTCGACGGCAGCACTCTCCAAGCTGCAAATTTATCCTAATGCTAACCTGACACAAAGATTAATATTGGATGGTGGTCCTTACCCCAAACCCTAATCCCAACCATAACGTAACGATAAGTATGGGCATAATTTAAATCCAATTGCCTGTTTGGGATGCTAGTTAATGACACCAAGAATAAGTACATGAATCCTCAAAAAAAGGTTTATATATATGACATACAGAAATAAGGAATAGCTGATAATTCAAAACGTATCTTTTGTCTGGTCAATTTAACCACACACACACACACACACTATATATATATATATATATATATATATATATATATATATATATATATATATATATGCATTTAAGATACTCAAATGTTTGTGTGCCTAGATGTCACATTTTGCATGTGGAGTGTACATGATACAAAGATAATTGTACATATGTATATACAGACTCACACACTTTATATCAACTTTAAGAACGAACAAGGTGATTTTCTGGGTAAGCTGGTGGTAAATACCTCACATCCACCATTTTTAAACTATGGTCTGTCCCCAATAAACAGCTTTTGTGGATTGAATCAACCCTCAGCAAACGCTATCTGGAATATCTGATCCAACACGTTCTCTTTTCCCCTGTTCAATCCATGATGGCGTCCGTGAGAAAGCCCATTGCTGAGTAACCCACGGCAATAACCCCCAAAAAACAGTTTAATATATAAATTCAATCCATAATTCATACTTTTACTCATTACTTAATCTGTCCTACACGCGTATTAATCGTATCCAGAGGTCGGTTAACACTTAAGACATGCACGTTCTAAAAAGAGCAATTGTACTGGGAGAAACATGGAATCGGTAGGAACCGTCATTTCAGGTTTTCCAAGATCCACTGACGTGACAACATGAATATTTAGTACTGCTACCTCAACTGACTCAGGTGATATCTCCAGGAGTTGATCCACGTGTCCTTGTATTACATTTCTTCCCGATAATTCCATATCTTGTATCCACTAATTGTAACTGTTCAGTAGCTCCTAAATTCTGCACAAGAGTGAGATTGTGATCCCTACATTCAGGCTGTGGGTGTAAACCTTTTGTCCTTTGTTCCATCTCTGTTCGTTGTCATGTTGCAGTGCTCTGATATATAGAAGATCAAAGCCTTGCTTTATGATTGCATCAAAAGCCTTTGGAATTTCCACTGGAAGTTTTCTTGGAGTCAACGAATCTTAGAGCAAGTGGTATTTTATGTTCTGTCGCGCTTTCTTAGCTGGTCAACTGAATGTAGACGGTCAATGGTCGACGATTTTCTTCTAGAGGCAGCTTGTTCCCGTGGTTGGTTGCCATCTGGCGTGTTGGTGATGTGTCATAACTCTTGTAAAAAGTTTTTAAATGCAGTTAAGTTACTTTATTGGCCTGCAGTTGTTTAGATCTACCCTTTTATGTTATAGCATTATGATTTCAGTGTTTTAATCTTCCAAGAATTGCTTTATTTGAGGTATATGTGGAATAAAATAGCTAATATCCTAAAAATGTACTTTGCATTTTTTTTTTGAGTAGGTTGATGGTGACGTTGTCTGGTACAGGAGCTTTTTTTGTTTGTTTGTATGATGATTTGCTTCATCTCCCTTAGGGCAGCTCCTGGATAATCTTCAACTGGTTATTACGACCTCTGGAATTAAAAAATTGTTTCGTAGAAATTCAAATATATCCGTGAATTATGTTCAAAGGTATTAACAAATATATACATATTTCATGTATGTGAACATTTACTCGCTGGTGCATATAAATATTAGCAGATATGCTTATATCACTACTGCAAAACAAGACATAACTATATGAAATTCATTATAATTCACTATAGAATCAGTGATGTAAAAAAAAACATTTAAATTGATGTGTATATGGTTGTTTGTATGCAGAACTAAACCCTATCTTTTGTCTCATTTTGAAAACAAACAAAACATGTTTACGCTTTCAATCGGGAAATATTTCCATTCTGAACTCATTTTGCAGAAATTTGCTTCAATGGTTGAGGAATTCTCTGGAATTAAAAAATGATTATTTATGGCAAATCTGATTGTTCGTTCGTGTTTCTTATGTATTTAAAATTGAATGACTTCTTTAAATAAAATTTGAATAACACCTTCAATTTTGAAGATATTCTAATGAAATCATGCATAAATGTTAGGGGACGTATGGAAACCTTGATAGTTGATATGATTTTGGTGCCACTTGGGAAAGTTTTCAAATTTGCGGAGAATACTGTAATTGAAAGAATTTTTAATCTTATCTTGTGCTTGTGAATTTTTTTTTCTTTGTTTTTACGCAGTTTTGTCTCCGGCTATTTTAATCCTCCGTTTCTACAATTTTTTTTATTCTCAAACTAGATTTTGGTATTTTATTATATTCTTAAACCCCTCATTATGAATAGATTTTAGTCCGCCAAGATCTCAAAAATGCCACGCTCTTAGATCCAAAAAATATTACGTTTAATTTTTAATTCTACTTTCATTGTTGAAAAGAGTTCTCTCTTGTCAGGTGTTCAAATCTTTCGAGTACTCGTTGAATATTTCATTATTCGATAAAAGTTTAATAGACGCTGCTTTGCTGTTTTTTCTATTGAACATTAATAATCGAGGCATTATCGATTGATAATCACACAACGTATTCCCTTTGATAACCCCGTGATAATTTTGCGAGTAAAAATGATGCACATGTTTGTGTCTGTATCTTCTCCCTTTATCCATGTTATTTTTTCACCGGAGTTTTTTTTTGTGATCGTCGTAACTATTCTTGAAGTTATTAACTGTTTCTGTTTCAAAATATCTGGATCGTGTAGAACTGATGAGTTCCAGTTTACGTATCATTCTTGTTGTGTTTTAAAGTTTCAATGCATAAAATCATTCAAAAATGAAAAACTGCTTGCACAAACGGACAGGCTCCTCTCATCAGATACTTTTCGCACTTGATAGAGTACAAAAGCAAAGGCGTGGACTAGTAGATGATGAGCTTCTCCCCACACTCTAAACTCTGCCTTATTGCTATAATGTTGCATGTTTAGCATTTTTTTTTTACTGATATTTTCATGGGAAGTGTTCAGATGAACTTCATTCCCTTGTCTCTCCTTTATGGGAATTTTCAAAGCAATTCAGGTATATTAATCACTTTAGAGACATCAAGAACTCACTCCAAGTTCTATCAAGAACATGTGACATCAACTCCCTTCCTGACCAGCACGATCTTAATATTTTAGTATCTAGAGTAAACAAGGGCCTTACTCAATGTTAGTTTCATTAGTAAATCTCATTTTGTTGGGTCTTTAACTCTCAAAAGTCATTTTAGTCTTCTATTACATTTTACCAATCGTTTGTCTTTATTTTGGCAATGAAATGTTTCAGTCTTTCCAACCATTACAATCTTAATATCATTGAATTAGTTTAATACGCTTTTACTGGTCCTGATTCTGTGGCTTAACTATCCCTTTTTTCCATCTACTTTTTAATGCGAAAAGTCCCCCGAAAGCATTGCTTAAGACGACCAAAAATATACAAAATATCGAGTCGATTTTCATATGGGAATTTTTTCAAGTTGCCATAATTTTTGTTGCACTTCATTACATATCTACTCTATATCCTAGTTCTGTTGAAAGAATGTCGACGGAAGTCTGTGAAAGACTTAGCAATCGGTTAGAAAATAAGTGATTAAAATTCGGAACGGTTTTGTGCAAAATGACTTGTTCTACTTTGTAGCTATATGTCCACATAACAATATATCTTCACACTTACTCAGTTCGGACGCAAATTATCTTCAGGAATGAAAATTTCGATCACATTTTCTGGAAAGGTAGACAATCAGCAACTAGAAAAATAGGACAGTTTGTGAGTAGATGCATGTAAAATTACCCCCTACTTTCTAGCTTATTGTCCGCACGACACCCTCGTTCCAAGGGTCTTTTCTCTGCCCACATGATATCTCCAGATTTTCTCAATCAAATTCCGTGAAAAAGCCTGAGATAGACTACAAAAAGAGTGATTAAATTTTAGAGCGGACACATCAATAATTATCGCTTCTATACTATATACCTATCACAGAGGAATTTAGATTGAAAACAAAGGTTTATGGCATTTAATTAGGAAACCTCCAAATGAGACATGCGTTTCTTGTGAAATTTACTCTGCATGAAACTTCCTCTCCAGCGATATACAATATGCCATTATTTGATGGAAAGTAATTCTGACAAGGATACCACAGTAATTACACCACCACCGTTATGAAAAATGGCGCAAATTTTCTTTTGCATCTTGATGTGTACCCGAAATATTTTTCTCTTCTGAAGTTCCATCTAGCATGTCCATTCGGTTTCATTAATCGACTCAAAAATTCCTATGGAGCTTATTACAGCCTCAACACTACAGGACTTGTTTACAAAAATAGAAACATAAAATAATTCCGATATTCTATTCCAAGATTCAAACTAGACCTTTCAAACGACGCCTCTGGAACCTGGCAATAATTTTAACTTTTCTGATCTCAAAATCAGTTTTTCTGAAGAAATCAAAAGAAACGTCTTGAGTAACTGTCTCCAAAAATGATGCAGTAATTAATCTATTGTAATTACACGGCCGTGATCATTCCACTACAGATAATCACAAGGTGTTGGAATGTGCAGACAATAATTGACGTGTCTACATTTAGTAATATGGCTTCTTCATTACCGCCCTGCACAATATGGTTTCTTCATTGCCGCCCAAAGTATTCGGTGAAATGTCGGAACAGCCATAGTAATGGTGATGATTATAACGACACAAGTAAATGAAAAGAGAAAGGAAAGGAAAATATTAAAATATAGAGTAGAAACAAAGGAAGAACCAAGGAGAAAAAAAGAAAGAAATGAAAAGAAGAAAGTAAAGGAGAATGAAGAAGGGAAGGAGGAAAATATATTTTATGGTCGCGAATTTTTTGATTAATTATATGATTTTGAAGATTCGCTGTCATTTCTTCACTCAATCAGCGTACGCACAATGCATAATGGGATTAGAGACATCTTAAAAAAAACAATTTCAGTCTTAATTTTATCGTCAGAATCTTTATTTCATTAGTAAAAACAAAGATTGGGGAAAAAATTAGGAAAAATTATGTGTGTTCACGTTGTAAGAATGAATATACTTACAAAAGAAATATACGATGGCTAGAACTTAGTGGAAATGAAAATTGATCAATCAACCGCCAACTGTTATAACCATTTTGCATTAGGAAATTTGAATAAAATAAGCGTGCAAACACGCCCAAACGTTTTGTTTTTTTTTGTTTTTTTTAAATTATGAATCCCTAGGATTTTGACAAATTCATAATACTTATCTAATAATGGATAATTTTTCCATGTTTTATTTTAGATTTCGTTGTAACATTTTATGTTCAAATTAGCGGTTTTACAACCTACAATATATATGGTTCTCAGAATTCAACCATTTGTTATTTTACTGAGGAGTCTCGTTTCCTTAGAGAAGTGTGGCGAATCCTGGGGAAGGTCTATGTCCAACTACGGACGTTGAAAGAATGATGATGATGATGATGATGATGATGATGATGATGATGATGATGATGATGATGATGATGATGATGATGAATATAAGGTGCAAAATTAAAAGGGGGAATTTCCATTCTACCGGTATAGTAATTATTTCAACAAAATATTTTCCGTCCTTCATAACTGACGCTGATATCATATCCCAGTTTCACTGTTCAACCAAAGCCAACAGATCATAGGTGACATAATCTGCCCCCACCTCCGATATTGAACAAGATAAGTGCGATCCACACAAATGCTAACATTATGCATGTAATTGCTTTTTTTTACTTCTAGTTCTATACTACAGCTAAAGAGGTAGGGTTATTAAGGTAGACCGTTTTGCCCACGAACGTTCTCAACGACTCTTTACTCCATCAACCGTTTTAGTTGGTTAATGATTAGGCATTTCATCAAGATATCAGCTGATGTGACAAACGCACAAAAATGTAAATCCGTACCTCCCCTAAGATCATTACTAAAAGATAAACCAGACGGTCCCAACCCAAATTAAAATTCGGTTGTCTGATCCCATTTACCAGGTTGATAACCTTCATGCTTAGAAGCAACTCACAAATACTCGACAAAAATGAATACATCCCATGATGTGCAAGTCAATTCAATATTAATTTTAAGAACACATCCCTGCACTGCTTTGAAGAACCCAGCAAATTTCAAGTAAATATAACTGTTGTGGATATAAAATAATAGAACGTAATTTCTGGTTCCCAGGGGGAGTATTTCCACCTACAACATTTTTACCTGATATCTTATTTCTGATGCTTTTTATTACGCTCAAAAATGTCGTTTTTTTTTTCTGAATTAAAGCAATTTAATATAAAGGCCGAAACTGCATACTTTATGGCTGTTCACTAAGTGTAAATTAGTCTAGCACATTGCCACAAAGGAGACACCAGTGATGTTCAAACACACAACATTCGCCTGAGAATTCTGCCAAAGGTATCAAAAGAGGATTAAACTCATTACACAGTCGTAGATGTTCTGTTGTTGAAGAACTTTAAAAACCTCCTAAGAAAAAAAATAACTCAAGCGAGCTTGAATTAATCATGCTGGGCATTTTATTGTAATCTAATTGGCTGATTGTCACCAATTAGCCACGCTTAAAAAGCTCGTACCAACGACAGACAATCATAACAAAACTCTATCATAGTTATTGCTTGGCACTTGTTCGATACCAGATGAGTGATTCGGGCAATACGTTAGATATAATCTATCAACTGATTTCTGTTTGTGAGCTGATTACCTTTTGAAATATTTTGTTAAAAATTGACAACAATTACTTTTGTTGAACTCCTACTCTTAGATTGACTTCATTCTTACCAGGTAACAATGATGACGATGACTAAAAAGTCCAACACCAAAATTAGAGCTTTTCAAAGCTACTTAATGGTTAGAATTCGATATACAGCCTTATTTCAACTCCATCGAAGAATTCAGGAAAGGAAAAGTTCAGAAAACTCTGCCTAGTGGCTGAAATAGTTGCTTTTCCCATCTCAGTACGTGTCTGAACTGATTGCATTTGTCCATCTATATAAGAGTCACGTGCACAGGGTGAGCCAATCTGGACAGAGTGGAGTTTGACTCAGAGACAGCCAGTCTTTTTATGAGCATATATCGATTATGCAAAAGTACTGTTTGGAGTCACTTCCATTCTTTCGGTCTTAAACTAAACCCATAAAAAATGTTTTTGAAAAATATAGAGGTCAATCATCAATATCATTATTCAATTTCGACTACTGTTTTCATTTTACATGAACGTTTAGTTGTTTTTCCAAGAAAAACTTACTCGGGCTAAGAGTTCATTGCAGTGCAGATCAGAGACGAGGGGTGGTTTTTAGGTAAGACTCAATGACGCCCCTCTTTGCACCGGTAAAGGTTAGTTTACTGTGCTAACTGGCCTTACTGCCCAAACTACGAGAAAACCACGGTTGACAGAAAATAAAATCCAACCTTTAAACTTATCCTTTATTCTCCTCCAATCACTCACATTGCTATATTTGGTCTTGTTTTTACATTAGTAGTATTGAAAGTTGTTTTTTTTTCCAATATAGTCAGCCATTATTATTATTATTATTATTATTATTATTATTATTATTATTATTATTATTATTATTATTATTATTATTATTATTATTATTATTATTATTATTATTATTATTGTTGTTGTTATTATTATTATTATTATTATTATTATTATTATTATTATTATTATTATTATTATTATTATTTCAGAATCTCACACCAGTTGCCTGGTGGTAACCGCTGGAGTTTGAGTGACAGCAAGTCTCCTCAAGTCTCCAGCCCTCCTCTCCTACTACTCATAGGTCGCAGTAATTCTACGATTTACAGTTTCACACCGGTTGCCCAGTGGTTATTGCTGAAGGCTGAGTGACAATAAGTCTCCTCAGGTCTTCAGCTAACGTCTCCTCCCTCTTTCGCATATCATGACAGAGCTACTATTCGTTGCAGTCCTTATATCTCTAGCACCTTCCTCAGTATCCGTGCAGTTCCAAGTAGCGCTGTGGTCTGTACGGTCTCTATCCTTCCCCTAATCCCGATCTCCTCCAGTCTCTCCCTCAGCGTTTTGGGGACAGTTCCTAGTGCGCCCACTATGACCGGTACTACCCTGGTTTTCATGTTCCACATTTTCCTTAACTCCCTTGCTAGGTCCTGGTATTTTTCCCTTTTTTCACCCTCCTTCTTTTTTACTCTATGGTCTGCAGGTACAGCAACGTCTACTATTTGGCAGGCCTTCCTTTTTTTGTCTACTATTACTAAGTCCGGCCTTCTTGCCTGAATGAGGTGGTCAGTTTGGATGTCAAAGTCCCACAGTAGTTTGTGGTTGTCATTCTCCAAAACTGCCTCTGGCTTGTGCTGATACCACTTTTCCCCATGGTTGAATCCCATTTGTTTACTTAGTTCCCAGTGTATCATCGTTGCTACTCTATCGTGTCTATGCTTATACTCCTTCTGGGCGAGCTGACTACATTCACTAGTTATGTGGTTTACTGTCTCATCTCTTTCACCGCACATGCGGCATTTGCTGTTTGTCTGTGTTCTGTCGATTTTTGCTTTTATGTAGTTTGTCCTTATGCTTTTGTTTTGGGCTGCCATGATGAGCGATTCTGTTTCTCTCTTAAGGTTTCCCTTTCGTAACCACGTCCATGATTTCTCGTCTACTATATCTTTTATCTGTCTTTTAAACTCGCCGTACAATTTTTTCCCTTCCCACTTTTCTTTTCTAGTTTGCTGTACTGTTCCATTGTTTTCTACTTTATTGTTTGTTGCACTATCCCTCGCGCTCTTTATGATTTCTTCACTATTTGTTTGCACATATCTATCTAGGACTACTTTAGCTCTCTGGACACAATCTTCTATGCTGATGAGCCCCCTACCACCTTCTTTTCTCTTAACGTATAGTCTATCTGTATCATCCCTAGGGTGCAATGCTTTATGCATCGTCATAAGTTTCCTTGTTCGCCTATCCATTGATTGGAGCTCTTCCTTTGTCCATCCTAGAAATGGTCCTGTATACCTAACTACTGACACAGCCCAGGTGTTCATTCCTTTTATTAGATTTCTGCTATTTAATTTGGTTTCTAATATTTTCCTTATCCTTCTGAGGTATTCTCTCTTAATTTTCTCCTTCATCTCTTCCCGTTTTATCGTGTCACATTCAAGGACACCTAGGTACTTGTATCGGTCTTGTGCAGTCAATGCCCTAATCTTGTTGTTGTTATTATGTTGTTGTTGTTTTGTCTTTAGTTCAACTTCATGTAAGTCACCAGCCGTGTCTCAACCAGTGACCTAAGGTAGGCAACCTTGTAAGTTATGACAGTCAGGGCTTTAGAGAGGAAAAAGAGGGGACAGGATTTTTACCCATACGGACTTCATATATTTTTTTAAACATATTTCTATGTATACATAAGGTGATGTATGTTAAGTGTAGTAAATTCATTCACATTGACAAGAATTTTGTAATAATGTGTTCAGTGGAGGCATTTTCTGTATTTCATAAATGCTGAACTCTCTAGGAGTGTTGTTGGCGACTTCAGTGGTCCCTTTCTCTGAGTAATCCAAGGACTCAAACAACAATATGGATTAATTTGGTCCCGAGTTGCCATATCTTACTGATTTCTATTCCAAGGTCTTTAGATTTTGAAAGATTTCCAAATACCTCAGCAGCAATGTTCTTATCCGAATGGACAGTCATATCAACCAGTAAGCACGTGTCGATCTTATCTCTACATTCATGACATTTTTTCTTTTTCCTTCTTCTTCTTCTTCTTCTTCTTCTTCTTCTTCTTCTTCTTCTTCTTCTTCTATCATCATCATTATTATTATTATTATTATTATTATTATTATTATTATTATTATTCTTTTTCTTCTTCTTCTTCATCTTCTTCTCCTTCTATCATCATCATCATCATTATTATTATTACTATTATTATTATTATTATTATTATTATTATTATTATTATTATCACTATTATTATTATTATCATTATTGACTAGTATTTTCTTTCATCCCTAGTTCTTTATATAGCAACTCACTAAGGCCTTTATTGATCACCTACGTTGGAATGAAGAGCAACAGCAAAACTGATACGAAAAAAAATGCTACTTAAAGTGTGATAACCAAAATAATGAATGATAATGCTTCACCCATTAACAAATTGATAAATGTATCTCGGTGTTAGAAGAAGAGCAGGAGAATGTGACTTAGAGGAAGAAGCTCTGTTTATGGTTTTATTATGTATTGACATTGCACTATCAACCACGTTTTTTTTCCGTTATTCAAGTACTTAGTATCTAAAATATCCATAAGTATGATGTACATCTTTCATATCGCGGAGAGTTTTATGAGTTGCTTTTAAATTTCATCAGAGTTGTACTACAAAACATATTAAAGATTAACGAATACAAGTTCTATTTTAACTCGAAATGATATATGAGATTGTTCTGTACATTACAACGGCGATGGAGGGAATTGATTAGTTTGTTGTGTCTGAAGCCTGTCATAAGTTAGACATTTATTCAAACAATTCAGACGAATAAAGTTTCTTATTACCATCAATTATGCAAACGTCGATATTAATTTTTGAAGTATGGTTCATTTGTTATCAAGTTTTGTTTATATATTTCTATTTCCTGTTGTCTGACTTTTAGTAGTCCGACTTTTTCATTAATCAGGACAAAATTTGATCAAACTTCATATCTCTCTCTCTCTCTCTCTCTCTCTCTATATATATATATATATATATATATATATATATAGGGAGAGAGGGAGAGAGAGAAAGAGAGAGAGAGATTATGTCTGTGTGTGTGTGTGTGTGCACATTGAAATTAAGTGCATAACATTAGGATCGAAATCTAAATGATATTAATCTTTTCATCCGAAATGTGCATATATATATATATATATATATATATATATATATGTATATATATATATATATATATATATATATATATATATATGTGTGTGTGTGTGCGTGTGTGTGTATGTGTGTGTGTTTGTGTGTGAGTGTCTGTATGTCTGTGTGTGTGCGTGTGTGTATATATTGTTTAAAAATAGTATTAAAGGCAAAGCTATTTTCTTTATTTTTATTAGATGTAACAGTCAGCCATAATCATTATTGATCCTTGAGTAGCATTTTGCCATCCTAATTTTCCAAGGTTTGTTGTCTGAGGTGAAGTGCGTGCGTAAGTAAGAAGGAGAGTGTATGGAGACACGTTTCCCTGTGTTTATATGTGAGGATGTGTGTGTTTGTTTGTAAAGCAGGGG
>OY735198.1:43768276-43805776 GCA_963457665.1 Thysanoteuthis rhombus
ACTACAGGAACTCCAACTAATGTCAGGTGAACTAAACTAGGAGATCAGAAAAGTTGGCTTACGCATGAACTTCAGTAAAATGAAGGTCATGCACAACAATCACATTGAGAATAAGAACGTAACCGTCAAGATCGAAGATGCAAAACTGGGGAAAGTAGACCACTAATTCTTCCTAGAACAACGAGTCTTCATGATATCCTCAAAAGTAGAGGAAATAAAGCAAAGAATCACTCTTGGTTAGCAAGTTTTCTGCAGAGCAAGCTCAGCTTTCAAAAACCAGACGATTCCAATAATCCTAAAAAGGAGAATATACAACCAACGCATCCACCGAATAGTCACTTATGGAGCTGAAACATGGAACCTAAACAAGAGACAGACTTGCAAACTGAGAAGTAGGCAACACGTGCATGAAATAATCATGCTCAACCTTACCCTAGATCAATAGACATTACAGTATATCAGGAAGAAAACAAAAGTCAGAGACATCATAAAATCTTTTAGAAAAATAGAAGGGCAACGGGCAGGCCATGTCGCTAGAATTACAGACAACTGATTGACAAAACAACTCACAACATGAATCCCCAGAGATCACATGCAAAACCAAGGCCGACAAACTACACAAATTCAGAAAATACTGGTTCTGCGACGCCCATGATACAGAATTGTGGTGAATCCTCAGGAAGGTCTATGTCCAATGATGGATGTTAGAATGATGATGATAATGATGAATTACTTTAGAGACATGAAGAACTCACTATAAGTTCAATCAAAAACATGTTGAATTAACTCACTTCCTGAGCAGTGCAATCTTAACAATTTAATATCCTGAGTGAACAAGCGCCTTACTCAATGTTAGTTTCATTTGTAAATCTCAAATTGCTCTCATTTTGTTGGGTCTTTAACTCTCAAAAGTCATTTTAGTCTTCTGATACATTTTTAGCAATCTTTATTTTGGCAATGAAATGTTTCAGTCTTTCCAACCAACATCATTGATCTAGTTTATCTAGATGATGATGATGATGATGATGATGATGATGATAAAAGTACTTTTGCTTTCCCACTTGGCGGGCATGCTTTGAAAATTGACAGTAGTGGCTTTTACTTTGACCCAAATACGGCAAACACACAAATACACTCACACACACAAACAGACACACACACACACACACTCACAGACACTCACCATTATTTCAACGATAATGATTCACTTAAGCGGGAGGGAATTAAAAAAAATAAGGTCCCAGTCGGTGGATAGATGGCTAAAATATTGAAATCTCACAGTAGACTACGTTTCGATAAAGACTTGGAGATGAATGGTGGGAAAAAAGGGGAAAAAATTAATTTAAAGAAAAAATATTTACTCATATTACAAAAAGATTGACGGAGATAAGAAATTGAAAGATGTGAATAGATACAAGTAAACGATGTTAAAAATGAATTGGAAGGTGAAAAAATGTTGTTTTTTTTATTATATCATCTACAAACAAAACAAAAGAATAAAGAAGGGAAAAAGATAAGTGAATCTCACTTGAATACCCTGCGGGAAAGATGTGTAGCAACGTTCATCTATATTTCGATAAGCCTGATAACACAATTGTAAATAATCGATATGTAAGACATCTTAACATTTTTCTCAACTTTTCAATCAAAATAGGGGAAGATATAACCCAAAAATTGTAAAAGGAATTATATATATATATATATATATATATATATATATATATGTGTGTGTGTGTGTATGTATGTATATATATATATATATATAAATATACATTTACATGATAAAATGATCAACTGTTCTTACACGGTGAATATACGATTTGGCGTAGATAACGTAAATAGAATAAACAACTAAAGAAAATTGATGTGTCGCATTGAGAAACCAATAGAGGAGATTTATACTGTGAATAAACAAGACTGAGAGTTGAGACAGTTATTTGTCCTTTACATTACCGACTCTGAAAAGCTTAACAATGAGAGCAGCGCTACATTGAAGCAGCTACCCTGTAGATTGCAGGTTCAATCCCTTCAGTAGCTCCATTTATTTTTTCATTGTTTATTCTACCCGAAAGAAATCTGAATAGAGTGACAGAATCCCTCATCACAGCAACTAAAAACGAATGCATCAGGACAAACTATGTCATAGCGAACATCGACTGAACCCGAACAAACAATAAATGAGGAGAAAATGAATAACCAGTGAATATGGTCAACTAGCCCAGACAAATGGTATCAGCACAAACCAGACACAGCCCTGGAAAAGAAAAGCAATCAAGAACCCAGGGACTTTGACATCCAAACTAACCATCCCATCCAAGCGAGAAGACTAGATCGGGTAGTTGTGGACAAAGGGAGGATAATATGTCAAATGATAGACATGACCATGTCTGTGGATCTCAGAGAATATACCCAAAAGATCTCAAGAAATACCATAACCTGGCAAGGAAATTGAAGAAAGTGTCGAACATGAAAATCAGGACAGTATCAGTAATAGTTGATACACTTAGAACCGTACCAAAAACTCTGAAAATGAGATTGGAGTAACTGGAGATTATCGGAAAGGTTGAGACTCTACAGACCACATCACTACTTTGGACTTTATGGACACTGAGGAGAGTAATGGAAAAATGAGATCTCTAACCCCCAGCTGTTAGCAATGGCCTAACAGCCAAGGAAAGGGTATGGGAGAGATGATGCAAATCATAGTGTTGATAGGATAAGTGATGATGTTATCAAAGGGGGGGGGAGCCGGAGACCTGACGACACTTTCTGTCATACCCCTCAGCGATAATCACCAGGCCACTGGTGTAGAATTGTAAAGAGCTGCTTCAGACCGTGTCAGTGCAAAGAGGAGAGCTGGAGACATGAGGGAACTTGCAGTCACTCAGTCTCCTGCATTGATCCCCGGATAACCTGTGTGAAGACGCAATGATATATATATATATATATATATATTGTCGAATATTAATCCCAATAATCAATTTATAGGTAGTGCAATTACTATATCAGTGAGATATTGCTGTTTATTTATATGCTTAAATGTCATCAAGGATAACATAATCAATTTACTGACCCCCCCCCCCCCCCGTATCAACATTAATTTGTTCAGTCGCCACCAAATGAGACAGATAATTCTTGGAAAAGACTATCTAACAATAACAGGCATTGTCAGATGGTGCCGGACAATGTCAGCCAGTCAATGAGTACATTGAGATCAAAATATATTTCAGAATTCTTAAAGAGTCTGTTGAACGTTAGTTAGGTACCACGTATTGCTGAATGAAAAGTTATCGGATGCAATCGATGATGGAGGTGCAACAATTTCAGAATTCTTTTTTTTTTTTCCAAATAAAGCAATCAGACTGTGGAAATGACATCGAGTAATTTCAGGCGGTAACTGTATACACTGGATTCCAACAGATTAGCTGGGGCATGTTGATGGATGATGCTCGGCAATAATTAAGTGCACCAGTCTCAAAATGTTTGAAGAGGCTGTAGAATGGTATGAATCTTTGCCAGGCCATGTATTAGGTATACTGGACCTGGAATGTTTTTTCAATGCTCGTTAGTCAGTGACCGACTACATTACTGGGTAATTATGTACGTCGGTTTCAAAATGCTGGTGTGTCGAGTGTTTTGTTCGGCGGTAATCTACTACACCTGACTGGTGACAGAGCTAATTGTCAGGTTGTTTGCCAGTTAAACACTATCGGTCACTGGCGAGAGTGGTTTAAGGCAAGGTAGGGCACACCTGATTGAGAATGCGTAATATGTGTGTTGGTACCGTTTAGAGGTAATCAGGCTAACCGTATGCTGAATAGAAGGTGGCATAGTGGCAGGCCTTTTCCGATAGAACTGTCTGATATCGCTTGATAATAAGGTATACTAGACTCAGAAGGTGCCGAGTGGCCCCTCATCGCTTCACTTCTGGGCAATTTGCTTTTTTTTTCTTTAAATTGTTCCCAGAAATAAATATCATTTTTAAATGATACAACATTTTCTTTAAACGCCTTCAGTTTCCTCTTAAATCTAATATCATCAGAACAAATGTTTAGTAAAATCAATGCGTCGTGTGTACAGAAACTCTTTATCGTACTATAGTAAACAGAACGTATATAAAGAGAAAAATATCGAGCGGAAGATAATATTTGTTTTTTTTTCCCGTGCAGAATTATTTTTCATATGATTTATAAGATTGCGTATATATATATGATATATTTCTATCGTTTTAGCCGGGGGTTATACTTATACGGGAAAGGAAAACAAACAGCAAGATTTTTTGTTATTTATAGCATCCTTTTTCCTTACTTTTCGAAAAAAAAAATATATAAAACGATTATATATAAGTATATACGATTTTCTATCTGAAATAAATTTAATCCATTTCTATCAAATATTCTAGGTATATAATCATACCACGAATGATCATATTTTTTTATTATTTGAGAAGATTTCTTTCAAGTTATTTTGACGTCATAGAAGTAAAGAATGCAATTGGTATCTGGTAGTCTTAGGTTATTATATACTATGACTAAATGAGGAAGATGGGTTTCATTGTGCGGGTACAGTTTGCTCATCGTGAAAATAACCCTTTGAAATCTGGTAAGAAATATATTACTATTTTATCTGTAAAGCAGGCATCGCAAAGGAGCTTCAAGTTTTTATACTATAATTTTAGTTCTTTTCAAAAGTAGATCTCTTAATCTAGCCTTTTCCTTAACAAATGTATTTCTTTCTGTGATTCGAAATGTGTCTTGGTTATAATACACTGAACTGGCCGGAAATTGTCATTTTGTTTTTGACGGCGTAAACATTCTTTTAGTAGTGAAAATATCATCACAATAATGACAAGTTTGCTGCCTTCATTTGTTCGTAGATTGTCTTGTATTGCAAAAGATCATTACCGAAAAACTAATCTCAAATCAAACCATAAACACCAACTCTAGCTCATGCCATATATTCTGGTTACATTCATTAAAATACAGATCTGAATTGTCGAATCTTCTGCTTCCGTATGTTCCAAAATTAACTGCTATCATTGTAATATTTTAAAACCTATGCGTGTTTGAACGTTAAAATATGTTGTAAGTGGTCAAAAGAATTCACGTTTCTTCAATGTATTCTGTATACATAGTGGCTTTGTTTATATGATTATCCTATTCTCTACCTCCCTCAGAAAATTTTTTGCCTTTATCACTTCCCGATGTGGTTGAAGGCACATAATTTGCACGATTCCCAGTACTATTTCTACTTAGCAGTGTATAATTGTCTTATATGTGAAGTCACATTTTCGTACGGTGGCCGAAAAGTTATTGTAGATGATGATTATGGCTAGTTGCCCCATGCACCATAAAGACCGGTCCCCATTCAAACACGCACATCAGGAACGGACACTGCGTTATTTATATTTAGAGAGGGGAACATGTTATTACTTTTTCCCCCAGGGTGAACCTTCACTGCTGTATAGATTAGAATGAAGAATATTGTTGATATATCACCATATATTTCCTATATATTATTTTTCTTGCAGGCTTTGGCATAAAACGTAATAGATTATCAACAATGCATGATGCAAATAGGTGAAATAAATAATAGGATTTATAGCCTTTTGAGACCAAAAGTAAATCAAATACAAGATACTGTTTCAAAAAAAAGCTTCCATTTTTCCAAACCTTTTCTTCTCAAAGTTTAGACAGACTGGAGTTCTGCAAAAATATGCAACATTCAAAAGGGAAATAACTCTTAAATAATGCTTCAAGGTAGCTTCCTTAAAAATATTGCGCATTGAAACTATCTTGTTTGGGCTAACCATCGGAAAACGTAAATGGGAATTCTACAAGGCAATCTCATGCTTTTAACAATCAACTATTTCGAGACGTACCTACTTAGGTGCTGGATACTGAATTTCTAAAAGGGTATAAAAGCTAAAACGTGTTAATCTTTAATGGTTACAAAAATAGTCTTTGTTGAATGTTCTATACTTTGAAGAATCAAAGTAATGTCAGGATATATTTGTCCTATTATAAATTCATCTCGAGGCAAATAAAGAACAGAATTATAAGATCATCTAGCCTACACGTCTTTCCTATTCAGTCATCTAATACGAACGAATCTCTGTGAAGATTTTATACTTAGATGACGTCATTATCTGCGTTTGTGAACACCGGAAAATTTTTCATATAGCAGCCCCTTTATTAGGCTACATAAAGACTCGGACCCCTTTCAGCTCCAGAGAGGAGTAAAATATGGTGATACCAGCACACTTGAAATTTTCAAAGCCTGCCTCGAGATGATCTTCAGAAGACTAGACTAGGGGAGTAAAGGAATTAGGATAGGAGGCAAGTATCTGAGCAACCTCATATTTGCAGACGACATAGCCCTTTTCGCAGAGAACCTACACGACCTCAAACTAATGATATATGAAGTAAATGAAATGAGCAAAAAAGTCGGCCTACACATGAACTTCAGAAGACGAAGATCATGTGCAACAACCACATCGGGGATAAAAACACTGAGATCAAAATCGAGGACACAGAACTGGAGAAAGTAGATCACTACCTAGGACAACAAATCTCCTTGAAACCCACAAAAGGAGAATAAACCAAGCTAAGAATCACCCAATGAAGGCAAGCCAGTGGCAAAGCAAGTTCAACCTTCAAAAATTAGAAGATGCTTAAAAGGAGGATGTATAACCAATGCATCCTCCCAATAGTCACTTATGGAGCTGAAACATGGAACCTAACCAAGAGACAGATCCGCAAATTGAGAACTGTGCAACGTGCACATGAAAGATTTTGCTGGGCCTTACATGGAGAGACCACAAGACAGCACAGTAAACTCGGGAAAAGACAAGAGTCAGAGACATCAGAGAATCCATGAAAAATCTCAAATGGCAGTGGGCTAACCATGTTGCAAGAATGGCAGACAACCAATGGACATCGTGACTCACGACATGGATCTCCCGAGATCACATGCTCAACCGAGGCTAGCAGAATATATAGATGGAGGGACGATCTTGACAAATTCAGAAATTACTGGTCCTGCAACGCCCATGACAGAGACGTGTTGGGAATCTTGGCGAAGGTCAGTGACCATCGACGGACGATAAAAGACGGATGACGATGATTCTCAGAGACATTTGAGTATATCTATTGTTTTCTTAGTATTGGATATTTTTACAGATGTTTAAATCGGTATTTCTTATATTCCATCAACGAACAACACTACATATATATATATATATATATATATGTATATATATATATATATATATATATATATATATATGTGTGTGTGTGTGTGTGTGTGTGCAATGGTGATTTGGGAAGTCTATGGTAGCACGACGCTTGGAAAATTCTCCTCGAAACCAATTTTTTAATGCAGCGAGTTTGAAACTTACTGGTTGCTCCATCTAGAAAGGATTTGCGTCACCTTAAGCAAACCTTGGTAAATATAATAAATAACGCTTATCAGGATTATGATAGACTGTAATATCCCGTGGTGACCAGACAAATCATATCACAATTTAGCAGGGGAACGTTCCACTCACCCGCTGCACTCAGTAGACGTTGCATATTTGAGTTACAATTAATTTTCATTCTAATACGATTCTATTATCGAAAACAAAATGTTACTCTCAAGAAGCAAAAAACACCGAGAACAATTTTTTGCTGGGGAAGTTCTGGAATTATAAAACTGGCTAAGAGAGACCAACATAGAAATAATGGGGAAAAGAAACGTTAATTACATTGTTAAATAAAAATCAATGTCAGAAGTTTCAAAAATGACTTAAAGTTACCGTAAAAACCAAACAAACTTTTTACCTTGCATAACAGTTATTTGCTAAGCGTTGCTCGGTTCTGGCTTAAGGTCCCAAGTGGTTTGAACTCATTATGAAATTGTAATAATCAGCAGGACTAGTTTTCAAGTCATTACACTGCAACGAGTTTCCACGTCACACAACAGTACTGAAATCGATTTCAATTTCTGATTTAGATTTGTTTTATTATTTCTGTTAGATCTTATTCGAAGTTTACTCTTCCTGTCGTCTTGTGTTTTCTTCCCAGATAGTTGATTCATTTTCGATTAAGTTTCCTAATGATATTATAATGCAGAAGTCTGTTTAATTCTCTCTCTCGTTTTTTTTTCTTCTTTTTTTCAATCAGATTATCTGAAGAATATTTATAAGATTCATTTGAACAGTTTTAAACACTTGGTGGGCATAAGAAGCGACTCCTTTTTATTTCTCATTTCTACAGCAAGTCAGTAAAATGCAAATATGTAAGTGGAAGAGACGTCCTCATAACGTGGTCAGAGTCATTCATATCACTACATGATTACTTAAAAAGATAAGCAATGTTTTATATATCTATCTATTTCCCCCTAACACACCTTTTAAATGTGTAAGAACCGATTATTAACCCTGGTTCGATACCCTGTGGTTCAATCTACTGGCGAGTTGTATCAAAGACTTCAAAATGGTACTCAAATTGCTCCTCTGTTAGCACAACAACAAGAACTGTGAAACTCTCTCAGAGTCTGAGTGTTTACAGCCAAATCACCTTGATATAACGGTTCTCATAAGATCACCAAAGCCAAGCAACGCCGAAGCTTGTCAGTACCATGATGTGGGCAGGCATTTTAGTTTCCAGTTCATCGAAACAAAATGAAACTTCGACAGGCCGGGAGTTGGTTTTAGTAATAAGCACCCGTGTATAACTAAACCCTCAACTCCTTCGATGACAGTATGAGAGGAAAGTGATGATGAAAAAATACTCAAAAGGGAAGATCAAGCGGAAAATAGTAAGAAATGAAGAAATAAAGCACAAAGGATTCCACAGCCTGATCATACTAATAGCAAAAAGAATAAGATCTGGAATTTTCAAATTCATCGTCACACTCCTTTCGCTAGATCATGTTTATCTGGTGTCACATGATATATGAGGGTCAGAGTAGTGACCTCATCACTATTTGAATTTTTTGAACCAGCAGTGACTGGTGACTTTCACAAGAGATGAAGTGAGAACAAGCCTCATCAGTGCTTCAAAATTGTCCTTGTTGCTCAAAATACGGATCGTTGAGTCAATGTGAATCGAGGCTACAGCGTCTTTCAATGCAATCATATACCTATAAGTATATATTAAGTATAGCTGCCTAAATGTTCGATGAGTAATCAATTACATCGGAAGGTAATGTCGTAGAATGCTCTGTTTAGGTATACACCTGAGTCAGGCATTCTGGGTGTGATTGCAGAATAAAAAAACATGATAATTATCTTTATAAAATGACAAAATACGCACATTATGACATGTTCCTGGAAATCATAAGATAGAGCTGTATATTAAAATCATAGCATGAGTTTAGGTTAGAGTATGTATCTTATAACTTGCAGGTGGGTAAATCTCTGATTTTGGAGATCTATTAAGGGCTTGAAATATAGCCTACATGTCACTCTGTATGGTATTATTTCACTGATTAACTTTTCAGAACAAGTCGGTGAAAATATCCAGCCAATTCAAATCAGTATTGTATACGTTAACTTTTTTATATCGTCATGCTTCAGGGCATTCATTGGAAATAAACTGAAAAAAACATCATAAAAAACGTAACAAAGGTATACATCTCTTTGAAAGGAAAAGCAATGTATATAGTTATTCGATTAACTGACGGAAGTGACAGGTAGAACATAGAATCAACAAACATAAGTACACAAACAGTCGCTAATTGTGATCACTTTGAGACAGGATCTTATAGATGACGAAAACCGTCTGATGACATGAGGCAGAGGAGGCGTCTGCTTGTGTGATGACTTGTTTGAAACTCACCAATCTGGCTAATATCAACTAGCTGATAACATTATCTGTGATTATAATAATGAGTTTGTCTTTATAATGAAATATCTATCCATGCTCAGTTTGAATTTTTTTTTTTTCATTTCGAAGCAATGAGATGCCTAATTTCTCAGCACATAACATGAGAATGTGGTTGCTGTTAGATGCACAAGGATCTCTCGTACCGATGGCTGTCAGTGGCTCAGTGATCAATTGACAGGCTGACATACCGGAACATTGCCACAAACTGTCATTTCTTCTTCCTCTTTCTATATAGGGCTGAATGTAGAAGGGAGAGAACTCGAAATAACGTCGTTTTCGAGGGTAACGTATCTTGCAAGATCTTCCATGAGATTGACCAACTATCTTTCGTCTACCTTCCAGCCTTGTTTTCTCTTCTTTTCTGGTCTTTATTTTGTCTTTGGAGGAAAAATTCATTTAATGTTGTTTTATCTCTCGTATCAGCGTTTGCCGTTAGGAGAGCCTGTATAGCCAGAAATTGCATTCAAATTCTTTGTAGGGGAAAATAAAACCAACCAAAAAGACAGTCAAACAACCGATATACCCTCCGACGGTCACCTAAGTTTACTAAAATATTGGCCCTCAAACTAAAACATGCAACATTCCCTGAAGAAGATCGTGTTTAACATTGCATGGACAGATCAAACGCCAGTACGGTATATTAGAGGAAACCAGGGGATCCATGTCATATACCCATCCGAAAACTCAAATGGCAATGGGCTGACCATGTTGTAAGAATGTGTGTCAATGGACATCCTGACTCACAGTATTGATCCCTAGATATAAAACGTGCTGATCGGACCAACAGAAAATGAGATGTTGTGCCGCAATATGCAGTTTTACCAAGCAAAAAGACTGAAAGAAAACTACATGAAATACAATAACAGACACGGAGAAGTGATTGACTGATATGACACCAGCTTTAGTGGAAAAGCTGGGGTTTTTTTTGTATATTTAGTGTATATATATATATATATATATATATATATATATATATATATATATTAAAGCTTTGGAACTGAAAGACCTTTTCATTTTACCCTTATATAAGATGGTATGATTGCTTCGGGAATCGGGAGGTCTTTGTTGTTGAAGCTACAGGAGACTGGGTTGTACAGAAGAGAGGGAAAGGACTCCCACTGTCTATCTTTTTTTTTTTTTTGCTTTTTCTTGATGGAGCAAAATCGTCAGACTTTTGAAGAACAGAGACTAACGACATTATGATTCTATTAAATTATCATTTTTAAAGAAGGAACTAAGAATATCGTTACTGTGGAAGGGTCTACCGTTTCAAATGGTGGAGATTTTCATCTACAAAATTGTTGAAGTGAAAGAGTTCCAAGTTTTGCACTTATAGCAAAGAAAATCACATCATTCATCATATAAGTAATGTATAATGTCCATGCATATATTCATACACACACACACACACACACACATGGACAACATATATATATATATATATATATATATATATATATATATATATATATATATATATAATACGACAGACAAGGATTTGTTCATCATTTTTAATGAAAGTATATAGAGACTCTGAATCTTTCCAGCTCCAAAAAGGAGAAAAACATGGTGATACCAATGCACCCGGACTCTTCACAGCCTGCATCGATATGATCATCCAAAACCTCAGCTAGAAGAATAGAGGAATCAAAATAGACGGCAATTATTTAAGCAGCCTACATTGACTTTTTCGCAGAATACCTACATGATCTCCAACTAATGCTAAATGAACTGAACAAAGATAGCAAAAAAGTCGGCGTACACATGAACTTCAGTAAAACAAAAGTCATGGGAAACAATCTCATCGAGAATAAGAACATAACCGTCAAAATGGAAGATGCAAAACTGGGGAAAGTAGACCGTTACTTCTACCATGAGACCCTCATAAGAAGAGGAGGTCGACCAAAGAATCAATCTAGGATGGCATTACTTCAGCAAAGCTAGCTCAACCTCGAAAAAAAAAAGGACGTTACACAACCAATGCATCCTCCTGATAGTCACTTATGGAGCTGAAATATGGAACCTAACCAAGAGACTGACCTGTAAACTGAGAAGCATGCAATGCATGCTAGAGAAAAACGTTCGACGTCCCAAGGAGGGATCACAAGACATCACAGTATATCAAAGAGAAAAAAGGAGTCCAAGACATCAGGGAATCTATTAGAAAACTTGATTAGCCATGGCCAGAACATGTTGCGAAAATGGAAGAGAACCGATGGACATCACGCCTCACAACATGGATCCCCAGAGATCACATGCGGAACCGAGGACGAAAGATGAACTTGACAAATTCGGATAATATTCACTGCACAACGCCAACCATGTAGAATTATGATGGTTCCTGGGGGAGGTCTATGTCCAACGATGGACAATGAAAGACCAATGATTATATGTAGATATGTGCAGATGTGTGTGTGTGTATTTGTGTGTGTGTGTGTGTGTGTCTATGTGTGTGTGTGTGTCTGCGTGCACACAACAAGTAGGAATGTCGGAGGATGTACCGATTGAAATGCAATTATCAAACTAACAATGGTGGAAAATTGGATCTTAATAATTGATGCAGTAAGGACAATATTCCATCAGAAATAACCAGATAACAGATGAATTATTAGAATACACAAGTCAATATATATAAAAATATATATATATATATATATATATATATATATATATATATATATATAGTGCAAAGTTCAATTTTGAAATAAATGTGGTATATACATATGCATGATACAACGGAAATAGACCGCCTCAGAAATTCTAGCAAAAAGAAAGACTAGATGTAAGGATTACAGATGGAATAATCCACGGAGAAAATGCAATACTTTTTGCCTCATACCGAAGCATTTGTACTAAAATTCAAACAATGAGTATTAGAATACTGGTCACAAAGCACCTAATTGAAACATGTGTACGAATATTCACAAGTCAGCAACGTCTTCGGGACCTTAGATTGTCTTTCTCGTCGGATCATTCCGCTAATCACTAAGCCAAACACGTTATAGAATCTTTTTGGCTGATAAAAGTTAATTACATCTGCCACGTTTAGTTTTGTATCTTGTTGGCAAAATCCTCTGTCCGGGAATTAATTGTCTTCTTGGGCTTTTCAATTTTAGCTTTTAAGTTATTTACGCGTCTTAACCGTAATTTCTTTCTTCTTTTGTGTTGTTTAAGTGTTATTGGCGAACTTGAGTAAAGAAGTCCGTTATTTGCTTGAGTGAGTGCCAGAAAATTTGAAGAGACACTTTCAACCTCAACACAGACAAAATATAGGTGAATGATGAATGGTGATAAGGTGTGTGAGTTTTCTTATATCTTATCTCGGCTGCCTGGGTCAATTTCAACCGCATTTCATCTACTTGCTGTTCATTTACATAGCTTTGTAAATTTACGGCGGCTTATCGCTACAAATGAAAGGGTTGGTGTCATATATTAAAATTGAACTATCACGGAAAGGATAAAGGAATTTTTCTAATATATGAATAAATAGCTCCACCTACGTACATTCATCTAAAACTCACTCTCACATCTTGAATAAATATATGTATATATATATATATATATAATAATTTTCACATAATGTCTTTTTAAATATCTTTTTATATAATATGTTTTTTTTAGCAAGTTAGATATTGAACACTACGATCAAATATTTGCAACGGATAAAATCTATTTTCATTTGTCTTCTGTTTGTTTTTAGAAATTAAGACGATATATATATATATATATATATATATATATATATATATATATATATATATATATATATATATATACTAGATGCTGGCATTTCTCCAACTCCATTGACATTATTAACATTATCGCATTAACTGCTAAAAGGCTTCAGCTTCATAAAACTTTCATAATCAAAATGATAAAAAACAGAGCTAAAAGTATTTCCCTTCAAACAAGGTGCAGAGGTTTTGAATGTATTCAATGACCGACTGATACAATCTGCCAGAGAAAAAACCCTGCTTTTGCCTCTCCTTAACGTAATGTCATAACACACCAACGCAATATTGCTGGCGTTTGAAAAGTGTTTCTTTAAAAAAACAATAAAAACATTAGTTCTTCTCCCGAACCATTATGCTCTTGGATTCTGATGATGGCTAAACACAGCTGAAAGCACACGATCGAAAACAAGAGAGATTGTTTTGAATTATTTATGTCTTTTAATCATCATCGTCAGCCTTTAAGCGTACTTCGTTGGACGTAGACTAAACTCTCTATAATTAGCATTGCAGAGCAAATGCTTTATCAACTTAAGTTTGTCACATAATCTAATAAATTCCCGGCCACAGTTTTGCTTACGATCCTTAGAGATCCAAGTTGTGAGATGTGATGACCAGTAGATGTCTTACATTCTTGCTACACCACTAACTCATTGGTATTTTGGTCTTTTTCATGATATTTCTGACTATTTTTCTCTGATATACTGCAATCTATCCAAGTGATATTGAACATGATTCTTTTCTGTGCACGTTGCATTGTTCTCAGTTTGAGGGCCAAGCTTTTGGTTAAGTTCCATTTTTAAGCTCCATAAGTGACTGGTTGTACGGTCTTCTTTTTTAGGGATTGATGGGATTTTTGTTCTCGAGAGTTGAACTTGCTACATCGAAATTTTGCCAACGTAGAGTGATTCTTTGATGACTGCCTAATTAAGAATTATATATATATATATATATATATATATATATATATATATACACGAGTGAGTCTATCTCCGTACATGCTGTTAGTCTATGCGTATGTTCTTGCAAGTGTTTCTCTCTGAACTTAATTAGAGTACTGTGGTGAAATTCTGTTGATTCTAATCACATTTATCCGCAGTTAGGCGTCGCAACATTGGTCTCTGATAGGAATATATTAATTCGGACTCACCTTTCCAGCATGCTCTGCTCTCAATCAACTCATGTTCCCTCTCACTCTCACTCTCTATCTCTCTATATATATGTATATATAAATTAAAATCGATGATAAGTGTTGTTTTACAATTAGTGTAAACTTTATTGTTCATTTTTGGGACTTTTTCACACGCAAATAAAAGGCAAAGTTAGGGAACGCTAGTTCTGAAGTACAATTTTAATCGTGGATAATCTTTCTGAAACAATCGGGTATTTGATCTGTTTTGAATGGTAATACAACATAAATTGGAATGTATAATAGGATATGATAGAAAAAACTTATGTAACTGTGTCGCTGGAAATTAAATTTTGTATTATTGAAAAATAGAAAAACAATATGTCGTTTGCCTGATTTTGGTTACTCGGAAAAAATCGATGTTGTGATGTGATAAGGACGCTTGCGTTTTAATAACGATAGCTTGCGTGTATGTAATTGATACTAAAGATTATCTATAATGTGCATATATGTGTGTGTATCATATATTCATGTTTTCGTATACGTATGCATGTGCATGACATAAGGGCTGTTTTCGGAAGTAAATGTTGATTAATTCGAATATATATATATATATATATATATATATATATATATATATATATATATATATATATATATATATATATATATATATATATCAAATGTGCATCTGTGCAACATGATTTTTCGGTGTGAATATTGTCAAACATTATGAAAATATTAATACAATTATGAATATTATTAATCCTAATATATATATATATATATATATATATATATATATATATATATATATATATGCGTGCGTGTATGTGTGTGTGTATGCATGTATGTATATAATATATGGATCTTTACCTAGCCCTACTGATCTTAATCTAGATAGTGTGTATTTTTATGTGCGTATAAACACTGTATATAATCTACGTGTAAATGTGTTTCTGTTAATGCAAAGGTATTGTAATCATATGTGTGCATTTCATTGATCTTAAAAATTCAAAGAGTATCTAAAGTGTATACATGTGTGTGTGTGTCATGAATTCATCCATTCCCTTTTACATATACGTACGTCATAAAGGATGTTCTGAAAATGAGAGTACTTGTATCCATATCTATTCAAATGTATACATGTTGTGAGCATCTTATTCTTGTGTATGCACATTATTAATTATCGAGTGCTCTATAGGGGTATTTTTTGTCGTTTGATGATGAGTCTTACTAGATATGGACTGCTGTTCAAACAACCCGATCTTTGGGTTTTTGTATTACTTTGTGAAATGACAGCTGCTTCTATACATTTTCTTCGTGGTTGTTGATTTTTATACTTGAAATGCTGGAGTGTGGTCGTTCAAAATTGTGGCCAAACGCATTTCTATGCATTTTGAGTGCATTAAAATCGTTGTCTATTTTGAGTGCCCTTCTATGTTTATAGATTCTTTTGTTTATTGGTCTTTAGGTTTTCCAATGTACATGAAAGAGAGAGAGGGAAAGAGAAATGGGCATTGGTACAGAATTTAATGGAAACTCCACCATGAGATTTCTTTCATACGAAAGCAAATATATTTTTTCTTCAATGAATGTTTGGTAGCCAAAAATAAGATTTTTACACTTTGTAAATGAAATACTGTAAAATAAATACTCCTGAAATAAAAGTCAAAATAATTATACTTCGGTTAATTAAGGAAATTGTTTCGCTTTCCTTTTTTTAAAAACTAAAAAAGAAATACGCAGAGGATCTTTCACATCCGAATGAAGAAATTCCAATTTTTCCCACGAAGGTCTCACAATGAAAAGGCAGTTGTTTTCAGAAGTAGCGAGTTTGAAATGTGGTCACGGAGATATGTCCATTCTAGCTTAAATTGTAAATCAATATCAATCACGAAAAAAAAGCATTTTGGAGATTATTTTTGAACGCTAATTTGGTAAAGCCTTCCTGGGTCACATCGGTATACATGAAAAATTATTGGATTATATGGTGAGATTTTACAGTAGACTTTCACCCACAGATGATTCTCAAGAGAATCGTACATAATGCCAAACTGATGTTGGAAGATTGGAATAAGTAACAGTTGAATCCATGAAATGTTTGTTTCACTAAATGAACAGTTGTATACGATTTTGGTAGTGATGGTTTCCTCAAGAATCATCAGGAAAATATAGTAAAAGGCAAAAGATTTAGGAAAAGTCCCGATCTGGATACCGTTTATATATTTGGTTGTCAGTTAGCGTGTGCCGCACAAATGGTCCAAAGAGAATCGAAGACGTATTTAAAATTTTGAAGGTCGATCCAAGACTCAAACGCACGGTCTTCCTGGCGGTAATTGGGAATTTTAACCATTGACCCACAAACACATGAATGGAAGGTATAGTCAGGTTTCTAGCTCAATGTTTGATGCTGTCTTATCTGCAGCTGCGTAGTGGAAAGAAGATTTATTTTCCAACAGTATTATCAAGTTTTAAATTTTTGCCAAAGTATGGTTATTTAAAAAGATTTTTATTAAAATAACTCACTTCCACTGGTGATGTCGAAGTTGTCATTTGATTGTCAATGTTTTTGGAGGTTTTTTTCCGTTAAAATTCGGTCGAGTAAATGTAATCTAAATTTAAATAGTGCAAAAAAGACCTCTCTATATAAATTCCTCTAGACTAAAACGGATATTTTCAAATGACCATATTCAGACAAAATCTTCAAGAATTCAAAAGCATCGAGTAACAATCATTTTCAAAGCATTTATTTCTGTTTTCAATCTATACCACATTCCATTTCTCAGAAAATTAGTCAGTTTTGAGAAATTGTATTTTAATCTATTAGGAGTGGGGTTGCATCTACCCTGTTATCACAATGCTAAACTGGATTGTTACTCTTCGTCTACCATACGGGAGTATACCTTCAGAGTAATACGGAACATCATCATCTGATAGAAATCCAAATATATCTTCTGTTTTCAAAGGGAATAACGTATCGTGATAACAGCAACAAGTAACAGCGTATATATTTGCTTCCAAAAAAAATATCAGTAAAAACGTAATGAAATCGAGATGATATTAAAATCTATCCTGTCCTTCGAACGGAAAAACCTCTTATCAAGTGCATGTTATATAGAAAGTGTCGTGTAGACTCGGGGGTTTCTTCTTTGATGTATCACATCCAAGACAGATTGTATCATCTCGGTCTTCATTTTGAGTGGCTCAAAATTGAGACCGAGACAATACAAGCTATCGTCGATGCAATACATCAAAGAAGAAACCTCCAAGTCACGGTCTCTGCAAGTCGAAAAAGTTGACTCGTAAATATTGTTGATAATTTGGAGATGACTGAAGAGGCATAGAAATAGTTGAATAAATAAATGAACCTGTCGGAAAGTTGTGATAATTCAAACAATGCTTAACCACGTTTTTCTTGCTTTGAAGTGTTAAGTAAAAAAATTGGGAATATTCCTTCATTGACGAGATGATGAGAAACATATTCCAAAAAATACGTGTAGAATAGTTGTTCTCGTCTGTTCTTTCTATTCTGTTTCAATCTATTTTCTTCCTCCTTCCTTCTTCCCTTTCACTTCTTTACATCTTTATCTCTTCCTTCTCCTTATTCTATCCTATTGTCTTTTTTTCTCTTCGTCTCTTTCTCTTCCTCTCCCTCCTTTCTATTCAATTAATTTCCCCCTTGTTTTAATTCTATCTTTCTGTTCATTATCCTCTACAGTTTACTGACGGCCATTTTTGTTCGTATTTACCTTCCAACCTTTCCTCATTCCCGATCTCATTTTTGAATGAATTTTGTGTACTTATCGGTTGCACATTTGGTTTTTCCCTTATTTCAACTTTTTTTCTCTCCGTTTTCCCTCCCTTGAAAATCTTCCATTTTACACTCTAATTAAGCCCCCCCCCCTTAATTATTGTATACTTCCTCATTTCCGGTATATTCCCGCTATGAAGTTCGAATGTTTGCTGTGTAACACAGTAGACGTTCCGGCTACCGGATGCCCGACCTGATCTTAATGGAACCAGCATAATATTCTTTTTTATAACTAAACCAACAAAAGTAAAAAAAATAAAGACTTAAGAATGCATTAAATTAAATTAGTTCCAATTAATTTTGCTGCAGGGTTACACTATCGCAAGAAGACCTATTAAGAAAACATCAATATTTTAAGTGGAAGAATTTCTGTCGGCTGCATCGTCTTTCTATTCTATGACCACTTAATCGCTTAAAAGCCTTTTCTTTCATATGCTTTGTATTCTTATTTCTACAGAGAGGATTATTCAGCTCTGCCCAGGTTAACAATTTAAAATCCACTTTAGAAATAGTCTCTCGTCGTTAGATCACTAAAGCACTTAACCGTTTATCTATCTATCCAAAGTGTTCAATGGCAGTTGAGGAAATTTCTTCAATCACGTTCGTTGTCTCCGTTCTTTGCAATTCTTTCGTTGTTCCCGAGAATAAAGAATGTTTTCCAAATTCATATTATTACTGATTATGCATATTGATATTTTGCACTTTATTTATTGGACGTATGTCCTCCTTTCAAATATTTGTTCGGCACTTTTCACTTGTTTAGTGTTTGTAAATCCGATAATAACATACGCCTTATTTTAGAAGTTGAATGAGTACAATTTTCCTAGAATTTACATTGTCATCAATAAAAATTTACTTTCAGGCATTTTATTGATTTAAAAGGTGAATCAGTTTTTATGAAGGATGTCCAAAATAAAAACTGTTTTTTTTTCAGTATACACGAAAGAACAATGAGTAATTTTTAATTGATTTCCCGTCAGATTATTCGATCAAACCAAACCTAGATATAAACGACAAACAATGTTTTGTTTTGTTTTCAAAAAATTTGTTCTTCAACTTTCACTCTCTCAAATCTTTACCAATCATCGAATGAAGACAGGAATGTTTGTGTTGTTTGGGCAAGTTAAATGTGACATCTTCAACACGGTCTTTCATGATGACTCCAAGATAATCCGGGGTTGGGTTTGGGTCACGAGAATTTCCTACTTACCAACCAAATCCATCTTTGCTGCACACGAGATCTGCTTTTTCATAATTGAGGTTAACCATTAAAATACACAAAAGGATAGATATTTGTGCACATCTCACATGATAAGCACAACTTGCGTTAAAAATGTCTTCCAAGCGAAATATGCAATTTTTTTTTCATCTGAGCGAAGTATCCAGACGCACAAAGGAATCGGTCTGGTTCTGAAACAGTTTTTAGATCGAAAGAAGTGATGACACACACTGACACACTGACGGATTTATACGGAAAATTTCCCCAGGACATCTTGCTTCCACAAACTCTTTCTATATATGTCAGTAGGAAGAAAGAAGAGTTTTTGCTCATCTAGGATTCTGACGGTTAGATCTTTTCCTGCGTATAATTATGATCAGTTATACAAGGAATTGATTTACATTTGAATCTAATTTTGAATAACTCAGGATGCGCAAAATACATTTTATTCACGTTCTCTTCTTTACATCAAATGGCCCCTTAAGAGCAGTCAGTTATTGCCTCTCTAAAAAATTATCATTCCGTTTTCTTTTTGAGATAATTTGGGACCTCATAATCTATGAAACTTGGTGAATTGGCTGCTTTGCTTTTAACCAGAACATTTGTATGCTACGCTGAAGATATTGCATACATTTATCTCTGCAATCATGTATATAATTCATTATCAATTATTCTAACCGTCGGAGCAAAAATGTTATGTACCTCCTAGAGTATAATGGATGCGAATTACAATATATAAGCAAATCTGAGTGGTGATTCAACATTAAACGATAATTATATACACTGAATCAAATCACTCAATCATCTAAATTTACTCCCAGTAAAACTACATTTCCTCATTTCTGGACATATTTTTTCATTGACGCTAGATTCACAATCATTGAAAAAATAGAAAAAATACACTTGCAAATACAACAAAAATTCCCGAACGACATGAAAATATATGGATTACCAAACATGAAACTCTCTCCCCAAACCAAACTCAACATATCGATCTCTTACATCATATTTCTCAGTGGTAAGAGCAACGGTACATTGAAGCAGCTACCCTATTGGCTGCAGGTTTGATTCTTGCGTTTGTCCCAATGTTTTTAATCGTTCATTCTATCTATGTTGTCTACATCTAATGGTACATTCACTGCATAATAACGGATGATCTTTCCAAATAAGAATTCCAATATAATATGACACAATTTATAATGATTCCCTAGGATCATAGATTTCTTTCTTGAAATATATATATATATATATATATATATATATATGATTAATGCAAAAAAGTATCCGACACATTTCAAGATTTGATTATAATAGACATGATTCAGACAAATAATGAAGCATTTAAACAACGCTGCAACATAGTGTACAGAATCAGAAAGCTATGGTCCTGATTGTTACAATTTTAAGGATAAGAATTTGGATCAGTATTATACTGACTAGTCTAACAGAATTAACTGACTTATATAATGTCATTCCCTCTAACAACCACCATGTACATACAGACAGACAGACACACACACACACATACACACACACACACACGTACACATAGACATATGAATATTCAATGTCGCACTATTTTATTAACTTGCGGAAAACTTATTATATACATAGTTCAAGGCAAAGTAAATGTTTATATTTGTAATATGTAAAATCAAAGTGGAGACAAAGTTTTTGTAAAGTGGGGTAAGAGATGCAGAAAAGAAGCCGCGTCTGACGAGCTCAAGTGGAAAAAAAGTTTATCGTTCAACTGCCTCTAGAACTCTTCTAGAGAGTTCTGGACTCATACTGATTTTGAATAGACATGATATTTTTTTCCATGTGTGAGACTCAAACGTGGTCTCCAATATGTTCAGTCTACTTTTCAGTCGGGTAAGTCCTCTGAGGGGTTGGAAGACCTCTAGGGTCAGCGCACATCTGCTAATGCTTGATTTTCATGTATTTTCTAATTTGAGTAGCAGAAAGTCATACTTCCTTGATTCCTTTCGGAAAGAAAGTAGAACTATATACTTGGTTTGGATGGTGGATTTGATGACCATGGGCAACTGGCACTTAGCTTTAAAACTCCATTGCTCAAGGTGAAGGGTTATTCAAGGAGGTAGTGACGCCATCAAATGAAAACTATGGAAAACATCCAAAGAAAACTACTAAATAAACAAGGAACACAATTCATGAGCCTTGTTTTGGTTCTTTGTCCCCCGGTCTCAAACATGTGAGCAATATATAGTTTCTCTCCATCTGCTGGGGTTGTCTATATTGTGAGTGGCAGGGTTGACGTACTCACTTAGGCTCATTTGCACCGAGAATACATATTTCCCTCACACAGAAAAAGAAATGGGCCAAACTTAACCACTTCCTCACACATGTGCCTACTCCCAATCCAACATTGATAGCATGATGACAGATATGCAATATCTCGTCCCAACAATATTCAGCCTACCACGGACGAACTCAAACATAATTCCACCCCACTGACTCACAGTATCGATAACCCTATCTTCCTTCCTTTTCTAATCTCGTGGATGATGGCACGATATACGATATTCACCAAGAAATTTCCGTGAAACAATACCTATGCAAATATTCTGCGTTTCCCCACATTGTCTATAAAAAGGTGATCACTATGTATCAATATGTATGCATATTTTTATCTTGTTCCCTCTCAGTCTATATCTTACATATTTGTTCTCCAACGCAGACAATTATATCATTAAGAAATGGATATATGATCTGACAAAAGTAAATCTGAATACGTTATATTACTTAAGAACTCTATTCAAAATGACCTTCCGTCATCACAGGGTTAATGTATCATCTGGCGTAGACAAAGTAAATAGAATAAACAATTAAATAAAATATGGCCCTTGCAGACTTTGAACCTGCGACCGATTGGGTAGCTGCTTTAAGGTAGCGTTGCTCTTACCAATGAGGTAAACAGCCGCCGGTAATGCGAAGCTCCAAATAACTACTTTATCTCCAGTTTGGTTCATTCACTGTCTATATCTGCTGTATTGGTTTTTTAATGCGGACAATTACATCATTAAGAAATAGTTATATATCTCGACAGATATAAACGTACGTGCGTTAGATTACTCCCAAGTATTCACTTTAAAACATAAACTCCTCAGTGTTCTATGCTCTCAAACAAATGCTGCTCTTATGATCACAGTTCGAAAATTACAAAACGTAACTAAATTATTAACTTTGAGTGAAAATGGATATATTGATCTATCATCAGGCATATACACACACACACACATGCACATTTCTTTCTCTCTTTATCTGTGTGTGTGTGTGTGTGTGTCGTACCACATATATATATATATATAGAGAGAGAGAGAGAGAGAGAGAGAGAGAGAGAGAGAGAGAGAGAGAGAGACAATGAAAGTAAAAGAAGTGTGACAGACAGCCATCAAGGTGTATACGAATGTATTTCCTTTACTATAGAAGTACATCAGAGTTTGTTTTCCAATACTGCAAATCTATTTGAAGATTATCATGCAGAGAGAATAAATAATCGGTAATAACGCTTTTAACACCATGTCCCAATATGCAACGTCTGTGAGTTGAGTGATCATAATTATTCGTGAGTCAAACCATGAAAACGCCGGAAATGTTTTCAGCGCCTGGCCTGAAAAGTGAGGAAATGAAAACGTAATGCAGAAGCACAAAGACGCCCCTTCGTCAAAATAGAGTGAGAAATCACCCGGAGTTTGTTTTGTTTTTAAAAAAATGGCTTCGTGAAAATGGTTTCTTGAAAGGTTTCCTTCTTGACAACGATGTACTTTTCAGCGCATAGGAACGCCAGAGTTCATCAGGTACGTTTGGGATTACTCTAACCTGTTGATTGTTACTTTGCTCATATTTATTTTTGAAAAATTATTTCAGATTATTAGAAGTGATGTGTGACTGTATCTGCAAGAAGATGATATTGACGAAAACATGAATTCAAAAATATCAGTTTCATAATAATAATAATAATAATAATAATAATAATAATAATAATGATGATGATGATGATGATAATAATGATATTATCAGTATTATTATTGATAAAAACAACACTATGATAGGTGATGATGATATAAGGGGGGGGCGGCTGGAGACCTGAGGGGTCTTGCTGTTGCTCAGCATCCAGCAATAACAACCTGGCAACTAGTGTGAAACCTTAATTTGCTGCACTTCTGTGGGCTGTGAGAGTACGGAGAGTAGGGGAGGTGACTTACTGTCTCTCAGTTTCCAGCAATCACCACCGAGAAACTGGTGTGAAAATGCTAATAATATTAAAGGTTGAGAGGAAATATAAACTCACAATAGAGAAACACTTGCCCCAAATGGAAGATACAATCGAATAGTAGTCAGAGCCCAAAAGGTAAGACAGATTGAGAAAACGATTAATCCAGACGCCAAGAATACACGTTGTTATAGGAGGACATAGAGGTCAGAAAAAAGTGTCGACAAATATCTAGATAGAACACTTGGAAACCCAAACATTTGTGAGATACAGAAAATTGTGCTCACTGGCACCACCCATACCCTTTACAAAGCTCTTCCAATGTAAGTATGAAATAGTCTTTTATACAACTGTGTACTGTTTCTTATATTCATCCTCCTTTGTGCATCAAAAAAAGCTAGTGCTTACCAAGTCATAACATCGTTGCCTGCCTCAAGTTTCCACCTTAGACTTGATGTACAATGAATACTTCTGGACATCAAAAGAAAAACACAATAATAATAAACCTTTTTCTTGGATTTCTTTCCTTTAGATATGTCTACACCTCTCGGTCAGTCGGTTCAAGATACGTTAAACAACAGAAAGAGGAAAGAAGATCATATGTGATATAATCAAAAGGACATCTTGTTGAAGGTGACATATCAAGCTTTTTCTTCTACAGTGTCACCAAGTATTGTTTTTTTTTTATAACTAAAACCGTCTTTAAAATGGCTACGAACGGCTAAACCATCTTGTTTCAAGCTTATATCATAGCTAAACGTCATATATACTCATTCAACGCCTACTATTCGGATAAAATATTGATACACCAAGACTACAGAACAAACATTGGATTAGAGAATGCACTTACTATAATTTGAACTTACAAATTAATTTTTTTTAATAGTCGCAATTCGGGTGAACCCTCCTCATGTTCCTGTTCGTTGTCCTGTTATTACCACTACCACAATTATTGGTTTAGAATCCCTTTGAAATAGAAGATCAAAGATTATGTTTTGTGGACGAATCAGTGGATGACAAATTCACTCCCATTTCTAAAGCCAAACTTAGGTTGACTTGTTTTACTAAAGGTAGCAATTCCCATTCACAGGAAAAAGAGTCGAAATGAGACAAGTAGTTTCAGGAATTATATTGTATGGAGAAATCAATTCTGTTTGGTTTACTTTCTAGATTTTAATGAAGCAAGGGAGTTTGAACTTAGCGCAGCAAAGCATGTTTTTTTTTATGAATATTTCAGATTATGCTTGTTATTTGTATTTACTTCCCCGGTACTTAAATTTCAAGGTACATCAAGAATTTCCCCAGATATTTATATTCACATGCACACACACGCAATCAAATTTCATTTTCAACCCCATGATGGTAGGTAAGGGACTATATGCCTCCCCTCTTTTGTATAAGGATTTCTCACCGAAGACAATGAGATATGAAATTTCTAAACTTACTACCAATAAAAGATAATGGTGTAGCACAATTTTATTTCGTAATTGTAACTTAATGTTTCCATATTATAAACTGTATCACAGTTTGCTGGTGCTTGCATAATCGTGTCTCCCTGAAATCAGGTCCTGCACCCTGTGACATCTGGATCATACAGAATATCTTACTTAAACACGGTAAATGGCAGCGAATACATAACTTCCGTGGATGGAATGGCCATTAAGATATATTCCAAATATACCACTATCCACTTGAAAGTATATGCTGCACCCAACCCACCCGAAACATTTACACCTGCCTCCATTCTTTCTAGAGAAGTGGCAGCAGATGCCCTTGGCTGCATGATTTTCACTAAGAAGCATTCCCGCCAGCAATTATGCTCAAAATGAAGGTTTGTATGAGTGAAACGTTTTAGTCCGTGAGGCATGAGGGTGAACCTTATTTTGGGGGGTTAGTTTTGTTTCCCTGCTCGTCCACCACGATCCGTGTTTTTTGTTTTGTTTTTGATTTGATGATGATGATGATGATGATGATGATGATGATGATGATGATGATGATGATGATGATGATGATGATGATGATAAAAATTGAAAAATGTGTTTTGCAGAAACAGCCAAAAAAGGATGATATCGAATTATTTGAAATCCAAAACATTGTATATGACTTCATTTATGAATAAATATTGGAAAAACTGAATTTGGCGAATTTGATTTGAGTATTTTACATGAAATCCCATAAAGACACTATTTTCTTCGGTTAGGGATAATAAGGGGTTAAAATCTGTGGAAGCTGAAGAGATATCAATGGAAACCCTCATGTAACTTGAAGAAGTAACCCAAAGCTACAAGAATCAATAGGGGAAAAACTTCACTCGACAAAACATGGTTCGGTAAAATATCGGCTCCCTGGAATTTTGGCTATCAGACGATTTGGATTCGTCTAAGATTTTCATTTTTTTTACTTTTTGTCAACGAAATAGGAATAGTTATATGCAATCAATTGTGACTGTCTGATTGTCCGTCCACTCGATATCTTCAAAAGTTCCTCATGAATTCCAATGGCATTTCGATAATGGATGTGTTTTAGACTACAGAATGATTAAATGAATTCAGGAATTTTCCCAGTTGCCACCCTTGCATCATAGCTATGTATCCACAAAGTATCTATAAAAGTTCCGATTACTTTTCAATGACTTCTTCTGGAAAAGTAAGTCATGAGGCGAGGAATAATTGGTCAAATTTGGGGCGGGGGGGATTCGTGAATGTTTATTTTTGACTGGGATATATTTTTTTCCGAAGAGTTTTCAAGACTTTTGAGCTCTTCGTTGTTTCTTCTATTACCAAGATGTTTTGGACGACCCATTCATTGGCCTTCTTTAGGTGTACCATCCGACTGTGATAGATTACTTAGAGATTGTTTCTCCAATGACAGAAACACTTATTACGTTGGACACAGGCGATATGTTTTCCTTTCTTTGTTAGGCCTTGACGTCATGTTTTTTGACTGAATATATCCAAAAATTGTCAAAATCTTTACGCAGGTGTTTCGTGAAAGGTAGGGCCACGCGCTAAGGAATTATTGATTTAATTTCGAACAGATCCGTGAAATACAGTTAACTTCCTCGCACTGTTACTTTAAATGATCAACTTCCCATTCATATTCTTATGACAATGGTGTTAGAAGAAAGCATGCACTCGCTATACAAGATTTAGTTTCTTCAATTTTCTTTCTTCTTATCTTCGGATCTCCAGTTAGAAGCCATGTTTAAAGGTTTACGCATTTATGCGAAAAAAAAATACAGCAATATAAACATTGGAGATGCGTCGAAAAATACAGAGAAAGAAGAAAAAGGACAGGAGATACACACAAAGAGAAAAGTAAGGGAGCAAAGGAAAAGTACAAATCAAAATCAGAAAAATGAACAATTAACCCCAAAAGTACACAACGAAAATAACTACCTTCTCCTTCCAATCTTTTCCTTCCACTCACTTCCACACAAAATCGAACAAAATTTTTTTATATTCAAGATACCTCCTTCATTCATTCTCCCCCACTCTTTCTTTATATATATCTCTCTCTCTTCTTCTTCTTCTTCTTCTCTCTAGCTCAGAAATAACTTCATAAATATTATTGCAAATGCTCTCCTCTCTTTATTTTGTTCACTCTCCCCCCTCTCTCTCTCTCTCTCTCTCTCTCTCTCTGCCCCTCTCTTTTGCCATCTTTCTTCCGCTTTCCCTTTATTTCTTCTTTCCCCAACTTTCTCTCTGTCTTCTCTATTTAGACTCCATTATGCAAACAGACTATTGAAAATCTCTAAACGAGGAGATATTTAGAGGAAATAACAGATCCGCTATAAGAGTTTTACATGAAACACGTAGACTGCGACTGAAAGAATGATCAATTTTCTCACCATAGTAAGTATTCACATTCATATCATCATTATAATAATCTTCATTATTATTTAGACTGTAATAATCCATTCTAGCAGCATTTATTAATATACAAGTGTTTTTTTTTACGTCGCTATTCACGTGTGAATTCAACGACACTGCCAACATTATCTTAACAATTTTCTTATGATGACAAATAAAAAGCTGACTAAACTGGTTTCTTTTATCACGCAAAGCCAGACGGGTCTTTATCGCCTAAATATTAAAATTTGCTCGGTTAAAACAGATTGTTGGATCGTTTGTCCGTGTTATTCTGTGCTAACATGTCTACATCTGATAAACGAAAACAGTCAGAGACCGGCGGAAGCAGAAAATCACGATGTTCCAAAGGTCTTGCTACGCACAGATTGCCTGTTATATACAACCCCCAACAAGTATGCTTGGATGACGTCAGGGATATCTACGGCATAGCTGTCAAACTGGGCTGATCAACTGCAAAAGACTCTTTGTCCAGCACACCTTTACTAAGATTCCTTAAGCAACATTAACATGGAATCCTTGTCAGCTCATTCATTATCCTTAACCAATAGATATAGGCATCGTGAAAAAAGGACCAGGAGTCCCGAAATTTCTCCACCAAACTTGGCCTGTGATTTCCAATTTCAAAGGGATTCTAAACGAATAGTTATCGTAGCACAAGTAGTAGGACAAGAAAGAGGGAGGTGAGGAAGGTTCACCCGAGATGCGACCATTATAACGGCAATTGATGAGTTGAAATTACTGTAAGTCTTCAAATTTTATCACTATATTTTTCTGGAGTTTTAGTGAATGATCATTATGAGTATAGATCACAGTGTAGTTATAATGTAGCCTGGAACTTGAAAAATTTAGCCCATTGTAGCCATTTAAGACAGTTTTGGATAATAATAACAAAGGATGATTGGCGGTACTGCAGAAATCTATCGCTCAAAACGTCACTTGAGAAGCCGAATAGATATTCTTTTAATTATGGTACACCCTCTCTTCCTTCCTCTTTCTATTGTTTATTGTAAGTTGAACCGACCGACCAACACGTCTCATTGAAATGTGTGTACACATCTAAAAAAAAAAAATAGGAGTCCGTACTGCGCAGAACTGTTGCATCTAATTTTAAAAGCCATTGGAGACACATCCGACGTCATCGTCGACTGCAAAGGAAGTTAGTGAAAACATATGCACTTCAGAAGTGATACAGGGTATTTTTCTGCGCAGTTTAGAAAGTGAATTCCTCAAAAACTTGTGGCTTCAAATATTCTGACAGGAGTGCTGATCCCGGAGATTGTGATATCCAAGTTATGGCACCGATTCAGAGAATTGCTATTGCAAAAGATTTCCCCTGACCACCGACAAAATTTTCAAATTTTCCTCTTGAAAAGAGAACAGAAACATATTGTTGAACAATTTTTCAAAAAGAATGAAGCAAGATAAAGTCCCCAAAGTTTCAATGATAACAAGCTCGAAACTGAGTTTGTAACACTAGAATACTTGGAAATTTTTGAAAACGTAAGAAGTGAATTAATGCAAAAAAAAAAAAATAATAATAATTGAACAGTTCGGGTTTCATTATCATTATTTTTGTCACAATAAATTCAATTCTTCTTGAACATTACATATTTTTGACTTTGAATCAATCTATGCAATCATTTTAATACTTTCTAGGTGTTCAATTTTTTGGCCTTATACCAGACTTAGCTAAATGTGACGAAGAGTTCTACATCTTTGTTCGAGCTACCAGTTTGGTAAAATATTATTAGCATCTCGTTAAAGTGGAATTCACAAGATACTGGTGAGTATAATATTATATGTAATGTTATAATGGACAAAAAAATAATGCAATTACTCCAACAGATAATGTTCTGCAAAGATAACTGGAATGTGTCTGTACATAAAAGGAGGTATTAATAAGCGCCTTGCCGGCATTTTGGTCGGAAAGATAAGCAAGGATTAAATGTCTGTGTGTGTGTGTCTGAGGGTGCATGTGTGCATGTGTGTGTGTGTGTGTTGTGTGCGCGCTCGTGCGTGTGTGTGTGCGTATGCTCTTGGGGGAAAGAGAGGGTAAAAAAGACAGATTAAGACGAAGTGTGTAATACGAAGAAGATCGATAGGACGGTGGAAAGAGTATGTGGAAAGAAAGGAAATAAAAGTGGCAGGAAGATGAGAAAAGAAAGGGAAATATGAAATAGAAAATGGCGTCGAGGAATGAAAAAAGACAATGAAAGCAGAGGAGGCAGAAAATGATAATAATACCCCCTGTCCCCCTGAAGTAATGAACCATTAATGAGTTTGTACCTACTCTGGAGGTGAGTGAGTGATATTCATATATATATATATATATATATATATATATATATATATATATATATATATATATATATATATATATATATATATATATATACATACATATTAGTCAATTTCTATGAAACGAAGTTTTTAGAAAGAAAAAAAATCGTTTCAGTTGAATAGTCCATAATTTCAATTAGTAAGATGAGGATATTTTCTATCAGAAGAAATTTACCCCTGGAGGGGAAGGGTCCGGTGTTACGGACATAAAAACAAGCCGGTAATACGGATCAACAACAGCCAGCAAAATTAACCTCTCACCATTGCTATACAAAGTGCATCCTGATGGGTTTTTTTTTCGTATTATTTGTAACGCAGTTTTGTATCGGATCATTAATAGTGGTAGAACTGGGAGGATCGAATCCGCTTACAAGGACCAACAAGTTTAGCTTTCTGACCTTTCGTGTACGAAATGCAGCCTGATTCGTTATTTTCTTGTGGTGTGATTTGTTAACTTACCATAGTTTGGTATCTAACCATTAATTATTGGATATCAAATTGAGATTCAACCCAGTGATAATGTCTGGGAAGATTATTTTGCTGATCATTGCTACACGACATGCGTCATGATCTTTTTTTTAATAGGATCTATTTGTTAATCCCAGTGAAGAAAATATTTGAATGGAGATGTTTTTGTTATCCAAGCGAGAGAGTGAAACGAGGCGAAGCTTTGGGGTAGAAATAGGCCAATTTATTCTGGATGTGGCAAGTAGATGCTCAGTTGGTATGCAGGAATAAGAAAAGAAATTAGAAATATTCATGCAAATTAAACACATTTCAATGGATATTATCAGGCAGGAAAAAGGATATCCCCCTCTGATTTAGTTAAAAATGAAATTAAGTAACAATCATGAAAAAATGAATTTCTACCATGGCCTTGATGGCGAATGTCACCAAAAGATCAATTTCAAACACATTTGATTTTTTCTTCACATAATAACAAGTGAAACATTTTTAAAATATCGCCATTAACATTGGAATAGAAAAGAAGAGAATATTTTCATTTCACCAATCAAAAAATTCCAATTTGATTATGAAATCTTGGATTTAAAGAATTGGTTGGGAAAATTGCAAACAAGGCTCTGTGCTCCAGAAGCAGCCCCAGCCTTGGGCACAATGGAAGGTTTTCATGGTTCTAGATTGAAGTTTCATGCCTTCGTTCACTCGATGTCAAAAACGGTGAACAAATAAGAAGAGAATTTACGGAAGAAAAACAAAATTACGATCATCAGCTTTAACCATTTTGAATATTGATATATGAAATCATTTGACGTTGACAACATAAAGAGAATAAACTATCAAAGAAATGGGTCTGCTGCAGGAATTGAACCTGCAACCGCTTTAACGTAACGGTGCTCGTACCGTTGAGCTAAATGGCTGCCAATGCAAAGGTCTAGATACCTGCTTCCTGCAGCTCCCCCATTTTCTTTGATTGTTTACGCTTTCTGAGTCAAATGATATGTTCATCGTGTCATAACGGGAGGTTATTTCAAATAGAGTTTCAAAGTAATATAACGCATTTTATATTCATTTCTTTCGGATCATATATCAATTCTCAAATATATATATATGTGTGTGTGTATGTGTGTGTGTGTGAAAGAGAGAGACAGACAGAAAGACAGACGGAGTGGAGATTAGTTGGGCCTTTTTGGATCATAGCATCCCACAATTATGCAAGATTGGCATAAAACTCATTAATATTGATACATAGTCACGCATACATACGCATGCACATACACACACACGCACACACACGTAGCCAGAAATTATGCTCCACACTTATGCCTGTATTAAATTATCTGTAACATTTATCACGAAAAGGACTATTTAATTCATACACACATATATATAAGACACAATTGATAATTATTACTATAATTAACGCTCCTGTTTTTAGGGTTGAGCACTCTTAGGTAGGGCACTCGTCTACTATAGCAATGCTCTCCTAAGTCTGGAATGGAGCACTCAGGTCGAATTGGGAATTGAGTGTAAGAAAATATATCGCTTAAATTCGGTCCTACTGACCGTTAGTTCTGCGTAGCGCAGGCGTAGTAAATCTGCCTCTGTGTCTGAAGTAGAGATTTTGATCCTACCTCGCAGTACTGGAAGGGGTACTGGATAGTCAATAACCACACTGGAGATTTGTGATAGAACGAAACTGCTGTCTGTAGATGACACAATTATATATGTATATATATATATATATATATATATATATAGAGAGAGAGAGAGAGAGAGAGAGAGACAGATAGACAGACAGACAGACAGACAGACAGAGAGATGATAACCACTGGTATGATTGACTGAACTAATACGATTAAAATTTCAAATCATAAGCCAAGTTAATCATATCAAAGAGTAAATTTAATAGGCTCAAAAGGGGGTCTAGGCACATTCAAGGATTTCTCGATTGGAAAATTGGCATTCCACTACCTCGTTTCCACTTTTGGCTTACTGTTATACTAAGCTAACTTTAGTATACATCGATTTGATTTTTCTATTTTCCTGGCTGATTATTTGTATGTATGATACCACTTTATAAATAAAATACTATTACCTCCTTGTTCTGCGAGGTGAACAATTCAATAGTTCCAATTATCGTATTTCCCAGCTAGTAAGACGTTACAAGTGATAAGACGCACCCCATAATTATCTAGGTGTTTAAAGGGGAAAATACTGGTGAATTAAATAGCTTACTTTATCAGTAAGTCCCAGTCTCCAACTCTGTGTCGTTTTTTTTTCTCTATGTCACATCTGATTATCACATTTTTGACCTGTCATCGCATATTTTTCAGGAAAAGGTGCATCTTATCAGTCGGGGAATATGGCTGCTTATATTGGTGCTGGGGTAAGAAAAAAAAAAGTAATTTTACTCATTTCGTTACTAGAGCGTAATAAAGAGAAATCAAATAAGGAACAAACTGGTTGATTGATTTCGTAGATTGGCACGCTCAGTGCAGCGGCCGTTGCTCTATGATAAGGAGTACAGAGAAATATTCTCATTAGAAACCAATTTAGATTCAATCCTTAACTTCATGAATCCACATGTGCTATGGCTGAGTGAGGTATGGAAGATATCAGGATGTTGGCTCCGTCGCAGGTGGAATAATTGATAGCAACAAGGGATGATCATTTTGACAAATTGCCGACCAGATGGGACATTAACAAGATTGCAGACAGCAGGTCGGATTTTCTTCCATAAAATTAAACAAAACACCCAAATTAAGGTTGTAAGAATGAGGGAATCTTTCAAAAGTGGGACGTCTCCTTCTGTTCGTCGAGAACAATATAAGTCAATAGAGAAAATGGTAGTATATGTACAGGAAAAAGGAGTTATACTCATAGAGCATTGGTTAACAAGCTAGTTTTGCTGGTAATTCATTAATGTAATGTTCGACTTTTATAGGATTACAAACGATTATGACCCTGTGCCAGACTAAACTATGTCCAGTATTTGGGTCTTTCACCGAGATGTAACGTTTGACGGTCGGGTCTTGTAGTTCATTTGCTAATGTACGGATTTAAATTTCCTTTTGAAGGTTGTTGTGAGAAATGATCTACATACCTTAATTAGAGAACTCGTAGGAAACATCACTCTATGAATACGGCCAGATTACCCGAAATATCCATTTAATTAGAAAGATCGAATGTCGCTATTTAACAAGAAATAGGTTGTGAGCTAGATAAGATTGCTCGAAATTGAATTACTCATTTTATAATTATTCTGATAATCTCACTCTGTATTGGAAACATTTAGATGTCTTGAGTAGATATTTGTGTCCGGATATTGTACGTTGATTCTGTAGGTACATCAACAACTCTGTAGTCTGGGGATGAAAAAAGCAATTATTTTACGCAGCAAATATCTATTTTTCAGCTTTATTCTTTGCTCTGGCAATGTAATTAACCGTTGCCCCTGTATCGCATACCTCATATATTATACAGTGAAAATATTAGTTTGAAATTCAACTAATAGCTATGTGTCAGGCTTAGGACTAATCGACCCCATTTTGTTTAGAGTGAAATATTAATTCTGACTGGGAACGTATCCTCTATTCCTATGTGCACTGTTGATATATTTATCCCAGCCCAAGTTGAGTTGTGATCAGAAGAAAAGGCAACAGCCATTAAGATGAAGGTAAATAGTGAAATTATTGATAATCATTCCATTAACTTTTTAGTCTCCTTGTATCTCAGGAGTTTTGCATTTTAAACTTCTCAAAACTAAGGCAGCGTCATGATGGAGTAAGAAACGAACTGCCAATTCGTTGCCGAGGGAAAATACCTTGATCCTTTATACAAATAAATCAGTTCAGATTGGGTAACATGATGCATTTCGATCTATCTGTCATGTGATCTATTCAGTTACAATACATTCATCATGTTTCTGTCAGCCATGGCGAAGGAGAGAAATGAGAAGGAAGAGAAAAGGGACGACAACTGAAGACACGGGAAAAGGCGAGAAGGCAAGGAAATGGATGAAGACGAGAAGATAAAGATGAGGAGAGGGAAGCAAACAGGATGAAGATGAAGATGAAGAGAGTGAGAACAGATGAAGAAGAGAAAAAAAGGAGGAAGAGTAAAAAAAGAAAAAAGAAGAAGAAAGACGAGATAGACAAAACAAATATATGAGAAATGAATGTCAAGAAAGAAAAAAACATGCAAACAAGCCTGGCTGCGACAGTGTCAAACTCTATTCCTACATCTGTTCCCACTGCAGATGAATAATGCAACTTCTTCTTCTTCTTCTTCTTCTTCTTCTTCTTCTTCTTCTTCTTCTTCTTCTTCTTCTTTACAGAGGAAAACGCCGCTATTCTGTATTGGAATACTTTTTCCGTCCACAAATCTTTTTTAAAAATGTTTTTGTCATGACTTCATATCAAACGACTTTTTTTTTCTAGAGGTAGGTAAGTCTTCTTTCTCTTATAGGTCAAAAGTTATAAAGTCAAATTCCATTTTAGTAGTCAAAAGTGCAGGGTTTTTTTTTTAATCAAAATTCACTTTGAAGGATGAAAATCAAGAGGGGAACTTGACATCTTAATCAACTTCTGCTAACTCGATTCACCGCACACCATCCAATGTTTATGAGTGTACTACAGGACACCATCTAAAAGCTATTTTATTTGTTCCCTTTTCCTCCAAAACGTGCCTTTCCAGAGCTCTGTGGTGATGGAAATCTTATATCTTTTATATAACTTCTGGTTTGATCTATTTTTGAAAGTTAATTTCGGATGAGAGATCTATTTTTAGATGATGTTAAATAATACTCAAATGCAATAGTATTGTGTATGTTTATATAAGGATTGTACATTATTATTTCTGTTTTGAAAACAAAAGCAGAACCAGCTGGTTGAAGATATGCAACTTGGTGTGAGGACTTGATTTCTGCTTCAGATGTTTGTTCAAGATTGTATTAACATGTTTTGCTTTGTTCTCAAAGATAGGTGAAAATAGTTATGTTTTCATATTTTTTAAACAATCTGACAGTTTCTATTTCTGACTTCTAGGGGTCAAAATATTAAGGAAAACAACTCTTAGTGGTCAAAATTAAGGAATTTTTTTCTCAGTTTCACAGATCAAATTCAAAGTTGATATTTTTACGTTTGAGGTTTAAAGTTGAGGAGCACTTTTTCCCTCTTAAGGGAATCTATTTTTTCATATTTAAGGATCAAAGCTTATGGGAATTGTGTTCTTACCCCTAATAGAAAGCTTCTTCATTTTCAGTGGTCAAAATCGAAGGAGGGTGTCCCACGTTCACGGATCCAAATCAAGGGGACATCTATTTTTCACTTTTTTAGATTCTTTTACTGATTCCAAAAGTGTCAAGACAAATTTGACCCTTCGAGTGGAAAAAATCCCCCACCAATTCTGAATCCCTACAAACCTTCATTCTCGATTTCGATCTGTAAGTGGGAAATTCTCGTCTACTTGACCCTAAAAGTCCAGAGAAGGATTTCCCCGCTTCGACCCTCAAAACTTTGGGGAAAAAAAGGTCTCCCCTCAATTTTCAACCCTATTAGTAAAAAGAATTTTCTTTCGATCTTGGACCTCAAAAGCGGGGAAAAAATAATTCCCTGTTGATTTCGACACCAATATACAGAAAAGCAGAATCTAATTTAGTGAGTTTATGTAGTAAATTATCCAGCAAAATTTATTAGTTTTTTTAATCACTTTTTTTTGTTTTTGGAGATTAGCCACATAAAATGGCCATTGACTAAAATTACTGATTTAAATTTATCATCATTAGCGACGCTACATGAATAACAAATATTATTTTTCGCTTCTCCTGTTTCTAGTTTGCTCGCTCGTTCCCCCCTTTTTTTTCTCTTGGCCAAAGATTTTCTCTTTGTTCCTTTCTCTTTCTCTTGCTTCCTTTTTCTCCCTTCCGTCTTTTTTCTCTCACTTTCTTTTTCACTATCGATCTGTTCTTCTTCTTCCCTTTCATTCTCTCTTCTTTTTCTCTCTTCCTCTTTTCCTCCCTTTCTTCCTTTTTACCTTCCTTTCTTTTGTTTCTTGCGGTTCGTTCTCTCTCCCTCCGTCTCTCCGTTTCTTTCTACCACTTTTTCAGTCACAAGCTTACAAGATGTAACGTCATGGCATCTTTCTCCTAACCTTTAAATTGCATGCTGAAATCGGTAAGGTGTCAAATTTTCTAAAGTCTTTCTAATTGCATTTATAAAGTCAACTTTCAGAGAAGAAATAAAGAAAGGGGGAAATACCAAATGGATAAAATAAAGAGTGAACTGAACGTTGAATTGATGAAGTGATACTCTTCTGCCAATTTTTTATTTGGTTTGACTCCATTTTTCCAAGATATCAAGAAAGAGAGAAAGTATTTGAAAGAAAAAGAGAAAATACAAAATGTCTGAAATGAAAACGGAGAAGAAAAGAGGTGAAAAAAAGAGGCGAATGAATAAAAACAGTGAGCATCGCCGATGGAGAAAAAAAATAAGTAAAAAGATATGAACTAGTCATGACAGTCAATATTTGAACAACCGTAGCGTCAAATTTCGAAGCAATGTAAAGAGAAAAAATACTTCGTATATGAGTTATGGCTAGAATAAATTCTATTTATGACATTACAGTTGTTTACCACAGCAAAACATCAGAAAGAGTATAAAACATCTAGAAACATCTACATTCTACAGAACGTTGATGTTAATATCAAACAAGTCAGATAAAATCGAAAAAGCTTGTTTTGAAAGAAAAATGCAAATATCATTTAGGGAGAGGTTTAATGGAGTCCTGATGCTAAATTTCATTTCTGCAGAAACAAAAAACGGTATGGC
>OY735198.1:43810776-43908276 GCA_963457665.1 Thysanoteuthis rhombus
GATAGAATAAGTAAGACTAGTAATGAAATACTTACGAGTGAAAACACTTTACCTGAAACGAGAAAAAAATATTGGTTACTTATGTTACTTATGATCGAAATTGGCCTCGGAAAAAGCTGTGACTTCATGAAATACCCAACTTACACTGAAGATAAAGGAACACACCTGGAGAAACGTTTTTAACGAAATTCATCGATTCGAAAAACTGTACACGTTTTGAAAATATCAACGTTTCCTTTGTTCCAGACATGCATATTTCATCGGTCCGACCATCTGTTTATTCACACGTTTGTCTTATAAATTTGAATAACACCAAAGGGGAGTCAAAATTATATTTGCGATTTCATGGAAAATTCCATTCGAACTCCACTTTCAAAAATTGCTCGTAATTTTTGGCGCCTGACTTTTCCCCCTTTGGACATTGAGAAGGTAATTAAAGTCAGAAATTTTGAAATAAAATTTGTCGGTAGAAAATTGTGATTGAATCTCTCGGTAACACTTTCAATTTAAAGCATGTGATGTAAATGTATATAGCATTGGGAAAACTTAAGGTGTAAAATCATACTCACACATACATAGCTGTAATGGCCAAAACCATACGAGAGTTATATGAATGTACATATGGATGTGCATATGTGATAATATGTGTACGTATCATTTTTATTACATATATATAATGTATATGAAATTTTCAGTAAACCAATATACACATATATAAATTTGTTGACAGACATTTTGATGTATATATTTTATCAAATATCCTCAAACATTATTGTTATTTCTCTCATCTACCTGTCTATCTATCTATCTATCTATCTATGTATCTATCTATCTATCTATCCATCTATCCATCTATATATATAAATATATATATATATATGTGTGTGTGTGTGTGTGTGTGTGTGTGTGTGTGTGCGTGTGTGTGTGTTCATGAGTGTGTTTGTGCATGTGGATATGCATAGATATTGATATATTCACACGCAATGCATATGCTTATTTGTGTGTCTATATATATATATATATATATATATATATGAGCACATGTGTGTGTGTGTGTGTGTGTGTGTGTGTGTGTGTGCATATTAGTTGTGATGATATAAAGTATTAATTTAATTTTAAGCCGAACGGCCATTTTCGTCGAGTTCTATTTCGTCTTTACCTTTCAATATTCATAAAGAGGTCTGGAAAGAATGAATTTTTTTTCAAACTGAAATTTGATTTCGATCGAAATTCAAAGTCGGGCAAAGTGCATTCAATAATTACTTTCCTCTCATCCAAGTGTAATTTCCCCGATTGCCTACTACAAGAGTGATTTGTAAGTTTCTAAGTCAACTAAGACACAGAGCGAGGCAGAGGCCATCGATGCAAAGAAAAACCAAGGATGGACCTCAATCCACAAACTGGTATAACAATAACAAATGCAAAATTAGGGGACGTGACAATAGTCACTAGTCCGTAGGCTAAGGTTGAAATAAACACTTTCATTTACACAGCATGTACTATTTTTTTGTTGTTGTTGTTTCTTTTTGCTAACGACGAAGTCAATGAACCTAGGATCTGATTCGTATGCAAAATACTCGTATACTTTGTTTCCCGTATTTCTGATTTTTTTTTTCAGCGAGTTTTCAAGAGCTAGCGTTTATGTGGTCCAATTTGCTTTGCTACTAAGTACTGTTACGCACAGCAGAGATCCAGTGTCAGTCGCTTGAGGATTTAAGCCCTGCTTTGAAAGTAAAAAAGCCCCAGTTTGATTAATCGTGAATATGTGGTCTATCATCCCTAGAGTGCAGTTCCATACAGCAGTGATCCTACTCAGGAAAATATCGAAGAACTCGACCGAGATAAAATTCACTGCGCTCCTTTCATTTCTTTAGATCTTGCTTCATCTGGTAACCATCTATACCATTGTTTGGCAGACCATCCTGATGGACTCATACGTGGCGTCAAAAAAAACTAACCTCTCTACCTAATCATCCTCAAAACCCAACAAAAATGATATTATGAAGCCTTTGAATCATCGGAGGTTATTGATCATGATCGAATATGTCAATAAGGGAAGTTGCATCCATAATTCTGTTCGTTTGGGTAGGATAAGGGGAAAAAGATTTTTTTTTCCAAAATTTGATTGACGTACAAACGACTTATTTCTCTCAATTTAAAATTATCTCAATTACAACAGCGTGAGTTGCATTACTTCCCACATCAAGACATAAGGCGTTTGGAAATACAAGAAATAAGACCTGAGCTTGAGTGCCTTCATATATGCGTTTCCTGGACAATTTTTAAGTTATTTCTACTGCTGTATACGATGAAAGAAACTCGCATGCAACACTAACTGAAGTATACATCAGACGTTAACCAATAACACAACCATGGAATTACTAACCACAATTTTTGTCCGTCTCTTTCAATGCACAATTGAGAATGATACTGTTTATAATGATAAACAGTATCATTAGTAGGATACTGTTTCTTAGTATCACAACCGTCGCATTAGGCGAACACAGAAGGACAAAGAAAATATCAAACTTGGAAGAGCAAAATGATTATTTGAGTGAAGTTGAAACAGTTATTTTAGCATTACCAGCGGTTGTTTTGCTCAATGGTCAGAGCAACGCAACATTGAAACGGCTACCCTATCGGTTGCAGGTTTATTTCCTTCAGCAGCCTCCTCTTCTTCCATTGTTTAGTCTATCTACGTTATCTACGCCAAGGGAGACCCTTTCAAATAAGAGTTGATATGTAACGTAACGCAATTTAGAATCATATATATATATATATATATATATATATATATATACTTGTGTATTTTAGTAGCAGTGGACTCATATGATAACTAGATAAACATTTATATGCCAACATGCACGTGCTCTCACACACATATGTATGAATACGTATAAATTTTTGTATGTGTGTGTGTGTGTTGCTTGAATTTCGGAAAGGAAAAAATATTTTTCCTTTTTTTCTGTCGGTCTGAATTCTGTAGCATTTAACATTTTGAATAACATACTCTACAATCAGAGTGCCAATCTAGAGGGCTTGCAACCAGAATACAAGGACTCTTCATCTAAATTTTCTAATTTGCACATATGAGTGAATTATGAGAGTCAATTAGTTACGCGGGTATCTGTTGGATTAGTGATGACTACACACCTTCATTAAATATTGACTATGTTCTGTCTGGTTCTTATTAAAAGTAAATCTCCGTCTCCTTCGTTAAAATTGATTATTTCATAAATCTATAATTGATTTGCATCTAGCGTCTTGATGTTTATTCCATTTCGTCCAATTGTTGCTCTTTGTGTGCTTACAGGTATTTAATAAACATGGCTTTGTCTGATACCGTGCTGCTGGTAGCTCGTAAACCAATTAACTAGCAATGGCTAGTCAGTTAATCATCACCTTATGTTAGACACTGCTATGTTATACTCTATTTATATCTATCACAGTTTATTTTTATATCTCTGTCCCTTCATATCTATCGATGTATATATATATATATATATATATATATATATATATATATATATATATATATATATATAATCCTAAAAACATTACTGTTGATATTATCAAAGACTGATAGCAAAATTAAACTGGCAGTAAAATGGAAAATATTCAAATAAAAACAGATGACAGAATATTAAAAGCCCATGTTACCAATGCTACTTAGGCCTAAAAGAAAAATTTGAAATCTTCACTTTTGCCAATGAAAAAAAAACAAACAAAAAAGGAATCATTAAACCGAAAGAATAAAGTAGCGGTAAAATACTGCCATTGCTCAGAATTTCTATAAACAAATATAGATTGATACCCAACACATAGGTATACAAAAAATTAACCACTATAGATAATTATCATTACTCTGTATGTTATAATCAATTCATACCTCTGGCCATTTTAAGAATAACCCAATCACCAAAATTGTCTTAGACATGAAGAAACTGTTCGAATCCAGAATGACTGAACAAAGAATTGAGGTCATATAAACGGGTACACTAATGCTGGAAAACTGATTTAAGTGAGAATAAACATTCTCATAGAGGAAACATACCGTAAGCACTCATCGTTGAAAAGCATATTGATAACGGAAGTGCCAACCCATCATCCACTTAATTCATCATTTATAGCTAACAACCAGCACAAAAAACCCACTAGATAAAATAGAAATACATAACAAGCAACGACCAACGAAGAACAAAAAGATACATATATGGAATAAAATGAAGATCTTACAACATAGAGATTCAGACCCCACACCAAAAATGACTTAATTTAGAATCTAAAATAAAACTAATCATTTGCCTCAAGAAACCTAAACAAGAAAGTAACATAAACGTTTATGTGTGTCGAATACTAATTTCATCATATGTTAAGCTCTATCTTTAATCAGTTTTGTTTGATGTTGAATGTGTGTTGCACTTCATGAAATAAACCTATCATATATCGGATGTTTGTTATATCGTATGAAACGGTATTTTTTAAATTTTTATTATATATACATATTGGACGTGTGTGTATTGGTATGTTCATATCTATCTTTTTGAATTTTCTCATCACCCTGGATAAATGTGATGGTCTGATTTCTCCAGCTTTTGATTTTCTGTGTCTTTGCCTCCCATATATTTATTGTACATGACAATACTACATCTACCTATGACAATGAATCTCAGTCAGATCCTCAAACAAAGAAAAAATCGAGCGAAGAATCACTCTAGCATGGCAAACTCTCGGTAAAGCAAGTTCAACCTTCAAGAACAAGAAAATCCCATTAGTCCGAAAAATAAGTGTATATGACCAATGCATCCTCCCGATAGACTCCTAGAGAGCTGAGACGTGGAACCTGAACAAAAGACTTAAAACCATTAGATGTGCGCATGAAAAAATCATACCCAACATCAGAGAGAGAGAGAGAGAGAGAGAGAGAGAGAAATGATAAAACAGCATAATATAATTGGTGGAAAAACAGGAGACTGACACATTGCAGAATTCATTACAAACTCAAATGGCAATGGGCTGGTCATGTTGCAAGAATGTCAGACATTACAATCAGAACGTAGATTTCTTGACATCACATTGATATACTGTGGCCGGCAGAATATAAGATGGCGAGACGAGCAGGACAAGTTCAGAAAGTACTGGCTCCGTGGCATCCATGATAGAGACCTTGGTCGAATCTTGAGAAAGGTCTATGTCCAATGACGGACACTGAAAGGCTGGAGATGATCTTTCGCTGATCTTTTTCTTATTATACTTATTGATATCTCAATTTGTTTTTCGATCGATCATCAAATGAATTAATTTTCTTTCATTGATTGTCAATCAGTTTTTATAGTATGTCTATAATTTTATCGATATTTTTAATCCCGTTTGTAACTTTTTTCGGTCCCTCTTATAAATCTAAACATAATTCTCTATCAATTTATCTTTCCCGTCTACAGTCTCAGTACCCTTTAGATCAACATGACAATACCAAAACGTGACAATATCATTTTGAGGCATTGCTATTATTAATTATTGGCTTATTTCACTTTCTTATATGACATGAAATGTCAAATACAACTTGAGCATTGCAAGAAAAATAAACAAAAATAAAATGAAAGGAATCCCACTCAGTAGTAAATATTGAAAAAGCATAAAATATCTTCAAATTTCTGAAATGATATTATATTACTTTTACGCCCCAAAATATTTCTGACGGTTTCCTTGTCCCTGTAGTCTAGATTTCGGATCCTGTATTCCCTGGCCTTCCTTGTGTATCTTTGATACTTGTAACCTTCCAAGGACGTCGACTTGAACACTTCATTTAATCAACAGGCGTATTTTCTCTCCTTAATGGTGACCTGGGTCGAAAAGTGCTGAAATATACACTGGATCGGTGCAGAGGCAGAATGGAACCATAAGGAAGATTTGACAGTTACAAGTTCTGAAAATCTGAACGTGACAGGTGAATCAAAAAAAAAAAGGATTCAGTTTGAAAATCCTGCAGGGTTAACGGATGCATGCAGCATATTTTCCTGCTTGCTGCAAATATATAGAAACGAAAATTGAAACTGACTTGCTGTTAGAAATATAACTATCTCTTTGAAAGCACTAGGATATTCGATGATTTCAATGTACATTTATCCAAACTGCCATAGCAAAAACATATACAGTTTTCATATAATATATATATATGTGTGCATGTGTGTGTGTGTATATCTCTTACTTCATTGAATGAATTCAAGTATGTATATATACTTATATACATATATATATATATATATGTATTTATGTGTGCGTATATATGTGTACGTGTGAGCACGTGCGCGTTCGTGTGCGTTTGTGTCCATGATTATCGGTATGATTGGTTCCTAAGCATCTGACACGATATCTCTCTGTATTTAAACGTTTTTCGTTTCAGGCAAGATTAAATTTTGCTGTGTAAAATCCCATTGACGTAAATCATCGTTTGCTCAATGAATAGCGATGTTATGGGAGCCTAGAAAAGGATCAGTGACTAATGTAACCAATCGAACAATATACGAGCTGTATGGAAGTAAATCATCTCTAAGCTGTAGAAGCAAAAAACCAATATGCATTCCCATATTTATGTTTGTATTGTGGATGTGAAGTGATCCGATAGAATATCAATGAAAGCGACAATTCGAAGGTGATGAGAATTACTCTACAGATAGGTATTTCATTTAATTTTTTTTTCATTTATATATTTATATACTATAAGAATTAAGGTATTATTTTGTGAATTTAGCTTATCTAGAAAGTATATTTGCCAATTCGATGCGTATGGTGATTGTAAGAAAACAACCGAAAAAACGATGGTTTATTTCACGTATTTTCATACTTTACTTACACTCTTACAATCTCGAATGATTTGGTGATTGAGAAAATACTTTGAAAGCTTTTCCATTTTGGTTCCCATCTGATGGGCCAACTATCCCAAATAAAACTATGTGAAAATGATAAATTGTTCCTAACTTCCCCGTCAAGCATTGTATGATTTCGAATCTACAGGTATTTAGGAATCCTGATTTAGTCTAAAACAAAACCAGAGATGTTGGTATTCAGCTGAGCTCAATTCTCTGCGGTAGTGACGACCTTCGAGAATAGATTGCAAATCATTACCTCAAGACAGATTTCCCCAAATTTGACTCACTTTAGTATTACAGTAGTAGTCCAAAGTTAGAAGCAGCCAGTGGAGAACCAACTCTCCAGAGTATGGAACTGACAATCAATTGGATGGTGATTCGAAATGATGACGCGTACTCTCCGACGCCATTTTAATTATGTAAAGTCGTTCTAAATAGAATTGGCAATCACAACTACATACATAAAAATGATTGGCATTTTCGTTTGCATAACTATTTTAATTAGTACACACACACACACACACATACACACATACACACACACACATACATATATATATATGTGTATATACATATATATATATATATATATATATATATATTACAGATCAGGAATACCATATAGTATAATACAATACGAAGTGTGATGGGTTTATTCGCTAAAGTGTTCGATAATTCAGCATTATACATTAAGTTGATTTCGATTTAGAGTAGAGCCTGAAATGTAATGGGATAATTATTCGCTGAGCAAACACGTTTATGGTTCTGTCCAGTTAGTGCCTCTTCATGCAAAATCGCCCGAAAAAGCCCACATAGGGAAAAAACATGAATGTGCTTGTGCAGCCAATTCCTAATCCATTATATATATACACATGCACACACAAACACAGGATATATATATATATATATATATATATATATATATATATATATATATATTGTTCAATAATAACACAGCATATGTGAAACTAGGAAAAAACACTGGAGATAATTGCATTGATTGATAATTTTTTTAAAGAAGTTTTCTAATTTGTGATGTTTGGAACGGTTCAAATCCCTTGACTAAATGAAGAGAGCAAGAGAGTCGGCCTACACATGAACTTCAGCGAAACGAAAATCATTTGCACCACCACATCGGTGATAAAAACTCTATGATCATATTCAAGGACACAGAACTGGAGAAAGTAGATCACTACATCTACCAAGGACAACGAATCTCCATGAGACCCTCAAAAGAAGAGGAAATCAAGCGAAGAATCACACTAGGGTGGCAAGCCTTTAGAAGAGCAAGCTCAACTTTCGAAAATAATAAGATCTTATCAATCCTAAAAAGAATGGTGTATAACCAATGCATCCTCCCAATAGTCACTTATGGAGCTGAAACATGGAACCTAACCGAAAGACAGATCAGAAAATTTAGAATCATGAAACATACACATGAGAGATTATGCTGGGCCTCACATGGAGAGACCACAAGACAGCACAGTACAATCAGGAAAAAACAAGAGTCTGGGACGTCATAAAATCCATTAAAAATCTCAAATGGCAGAGGGCTGGCCCAGTTGCAAGAATGGTGGACAACCGCTGGACATCGTGACTCACGGCATGGAATTCCCAAGAGAACATGCGCAACCGAGACCGGTAAAATATTTGTACTGGCCCAGCGACGCCCATGATGGAGAAGTGTGATGAATCCTGGGGAAGGTCCATGTCCAACAGCAGACGTTAAAAGAATGATGATGATGATGATGATGATGATGATGATGATGATGATGATGATGATGATGATGATGATGTATAGATTCATTGAGATCCATCGATAAACCTACTCATAGTTGCAATCGTTCAAGTCAGTATATTTCGACATTATTCTTCCGAATTCTTTCCATAGGAACAGTAAATCCAATATTTTCCACAGTATATACGATGCATTTTCAGGCAAATCACCCACCAAACGATTGCAGGTGAGAAGCACAAAATAGGATCCTACAAGTGGCATAACCTCATTGTTTTTTTTTTTGGGGGGGGGGTTGGACATGGAGAGGGATGAGGGATAAAGAATTGCATCCTGCGTTGTCTATCATGAGTATGTGTATCAAACCCACTCCACGTACAGCAACGGAACAAAAATTGTTCACCGCATCAGGCCGTGAAGAGAGAAATGCTCACCGTTAAGAACGTTCAATTTTTTTCTGTTGCCTTCAATTCTCTTCTGATTGCAAACAATCATTTTTTTTTATCATTTATTTCTTGGTTGATTTCTGTATGTATCTTAGAGGCAGCTGAAAGGGTAAATCAGTAAATGTGTAACTCTGCATAGTTTGAATTCCGACCTAAATCTCCCACTGACAAAAAATTGTTCTACCTGAATAATGAAAAAAGTTTTAGTTTCAATACGTTGACATCATCATGATCATCATCATCATGATCATCTGCCATTGTAAGTCCACTGCTAGAAAAGGGCCTTTTCATTTCCATCCATGACGACCACTACAGTGCTGACTTTTGCTGTGTCTTATCTATCTCATCCCTCCATCTTGTGCCAGGCCTTTTCATAGTGCGTTTACTGTCCCACGGGCACCAATCGAGTTGTCGTCGTTTCTTCTTGTTAAGCATTCTGCCCATATCATTTTTTTCTCCGTTAAATGTATATAACCTTCAGCTGCCCCTCTCCCCCGTCTGATCCATGTTGATCTATCCTTTGGTTATTGACAGGGCCCTTCGGTTTGATTCTAAAGTGTTTTGCATCCGTAGGTCGTAGTATTCTTTGCATATTTTACGCTTTGTGCACATTGGCAAAGTGCTCCCCAAAATATCTCTAGTCATGCCAAATGCTTTTACAACAGTCGTTATGTGTCATTCAATTTCGCTGTCCTGATCTTTTCCTGACTTTATATGTTGGCCTAGGTAAATGTATTTGCCAACCTTTCCCTGAGGTCGAACATCATTTCCCCCTCCTTCCACTTATCTCCAACGCTCTTTTTCTCACTTCCACTAGATAATTGATATTTAGATCCTTCGAAATTTGCTGATGACGTTTCCATGACGTCAGAAGCATTGGAATAATTGCAAAATACACCGATCTATCAATCTATCTATCTATGATTTAGACAGCTTTACAACTTTTAACAATGAATAATAAAACACCTCGTCAAAATTTATTTTGAGTCAATCAAGTCAATCAATCCCCAATATATCTGTTAAATGTAATTTTCTTCAGTGTTTTTTTCTGTTTTACATGTATTTTGTAATCATGGTTCTATGTGTAAATTTCATCTTTTTGGGATCATCAGTTGTTTACTATTTAATCGTTTCAGAGATTTAAAAAAACAAAACAATCATATTACGATGGTACCTCAGCAGTGTTGAACAAACACTACCCACCTTTCACCAATGATTTTGATATGTAGTCTATATCATACATTTTATTTGTTTTTTTTTATCAAATGTATTGTATTTGGATATTATTTCATACTATATATATATATATATATATATATATATATATATATATATATATATATATATATATATATTATTGTATCATCCACAGTCAGCTGTTTCGATGTATTACATATTTTCAGTGTGGCTATAGACTTTTTATTATCTCATTCAGAACCGCGAGGCAGACTTGGAACCTTCACTTCAGACCTACAGGCCAATATCCTACCTCTGGACTACAGGACTGGACATTCAGTAAAGCTGAATTTAAGCAATATATTCATTTACTCAGATATATATATATATATATATATATATATATATATTATATATATATATATATATATATATATGAGATCTGTCCAGAAAGTTGCCAGCCATTTGAGATATCTCTTTGCCTACACTCCAAATTTGGTTCATATTCAGAGATTCAGAGATTTAAATGCAATCGAAAGAAAAGATTAAGATGGATGTGACGCAGTAGTCGATGGTAATCCTAAAAGAGAAATCTGAAGACTGTTTTTAAATGCAGAAGGGACGCTGGGATGTGTTTGACGTCATTATGGGAGTTCTTTGAAGGAGACTGAGGCGCCATTTTCCTCGGTGGGCTATTTTTTTTTTTTTTTCGTGAATATTAAATGGCTGAATACTTTCCAGATAGACGTCGTGTTTAATAAATTATTGGCATCTTGCTTGCCAGGCAATTATTTTCACAGTTCTTATGTCCAGCTCAGGTGTAGACATGATATAAATTTTATAATTTTATTTTGCTGGCCACTAGATGCACAGCTGCACAATCAAGAATTCTTGTCAGCAATTTGCTGACGGCTTTCTTAAAACACGGCCTACACATATCTTCTTTATTGATCTGGGTAATTCGTCTCAAACGCTGTTGCTTCTCTTTATTATTTCTGACGCAATTTCAGAGCCGGAGTTATATGTGGACTCTATATTCTTGTATAAAAGAAAAATATTATTTGGATTCTTTGCGTAATTTCTTCTTCTTTTTGAGAAATCCACTGTGAAGAGTTTGGGAGAGTTGGTACCGTCTAGTTTTATCCTTTTTTGGAGCTGAAAGGACCCCAAGTTTTTCTGTTGCCTCATGAATTAACTGCTCAGTAGGTAGATATGATGCAAGACTGACGTGTACAGGGTCTACACCTTGTGACGTGATATCATCGTTGACTTAGGGCATATCAACAGAGTAAAAAGTTTCCTAGACGTCAACAGATGCTGCAGCGTATGGCATTTTATATACCGTTTATTCAGTTTATTTAAGGAATTGGGATGATCGACGGTCGATTAGCTTCTCCTGAAGCCGGCGTGTTCCCATGGTTGGTTCCCATCTTGCATTTTTGTGATCCAGTTACTCATCACTTCAATAAAAAGTTTGTTGGTACAGTTGAATAGATCTATAGTTCTTCTTCCAACGTTATGAAAGCGGTGTTCGAATTTTCTGGGACATTAATCTGTTTTATGCATATTTGAATTGAAGGGCTACCTTCCTAGATATGACCTTACAAGCTGTTTTGAGTGTATCGATGGTGATGTTGAAAGTTTTTGTATCCTTTTCTCTTTTATTCGTTGGTTGGATGGCTGGGAACACTTTCCTTGGAGTAACTTCTGAGAAAGCTTTGAACTAGTCATTCCTAACTAGTACATCCTATCAATAGTATTATCTTTTGTTTTGGAGGAATGAATTTGCTCCCTGTATTCTACTTCACAAGACAGCACAGTATTTTAGAGAAGAAAACAGAAGTCAGGGATATCATAGACTCTATTTGAAAACTAAAATAGGAATTGGTTGGTCATGAATCACAAAGTGGATCCTCAGAGATCATATACAAAACTGTGGTCAGCAAAATGAGAGATGGTGTGACGGACAGGGAGCATTGTCTCTGCGAACGGTAAAAAAAGTTTACGAAAGCCTATTTCCAACGACAAACCCTAAAAAAATGATGATGATTTTAATGCTGATGATGATGGATATTTTGATTATATGAATATGATAGCATATGTTGTTTGCGCGTGTTTATCTGTAGATTTTTACCGATTTATCTTATCTAAGAAACGAAATGCAAATTTAAAGCCTGGAGAGATTGTTTTATGCCATTGTCTTTTTTGAGAGGAGCTTTCATGCCTCGTATCCAATATTCTGACGATGTATAGACTTGGACAGTAACAACTGGTTTCACTGGTGATAATTCAATTTCCTAAAACCCTCGGCAAGTCCCTCTAGGTGCATCAAATAGAATGGAAGGGAATGTTTCGGGTATCGAGTAATACTCTATAGAATAACAAATCTTCATTCACGAAGGGAACTTGATGTGATATATATGAATACGATGAAGTGGAAGATTCGCTCCACAAACCTGTTTATGTTTCTGTTCTGTTTTGGTTTTCTTCAAACAAATTAATAGGTTTATTTTGATTCCTATTCAAGGTGGGGTTTTTTTGGGGGGGTCTATTTTTTATGGTATTTGATCTTCCTCTCATTTTATTTATAAATTTTCTTTTCCTTTTTCCCTTTTCTTTGTTTAGTAATTGGTCATTACTTGCACATTCTAAGCTTTAATCTAACTCAATTTAATGTCTAATATTGAATGTATCGAGTACCGAATGAAATAAACCCGTCAAAAAACAAATTTAGTCTTCAATTATATCATGTTTTATTCTTGATTTGTCTTGTATATACGTATATACACTCTAAAAAAATTTCTGAGTAATTAATATTCTTATAGATGATAACATAAGTGGGTTTGTATGCAGTCTGGAATATAGACCGACACAACGGATTCAACTACGTAAGTAAACCCTGTTTCAAAAAGAAAATCATATATAATTGAATAATATCAACATACAATACACATAAAACCTTGTACAAAGTCAAAAACTTCTTGTAAAGTATGAACTACATAATAAAGTGAGGAGTTGCTTGATCAACACTGTCAGGATGCCACGGTAATAAAATTGTTTTGTTTTTGAAATACCCAAAATGGTTACATGGGAAACAACTGTTGATCTGAACAAGAGAAAGTTTTTATATCGTACAAAATAAGAGAGGTAACAGGAAATAGGGGAAAGTACTGAGGAGAATTATACAAAGTGCATTGACAGTTATAGGAGAATGGATGACTGAAATGACACAAAAAATCTATTGGATGTTTTCATGTTTAGTTTTTGAAGCTGTAAAGCATTCTAGAATACAAATAAATAAATAAATATATATATATATATATATATATATATATATATATATATATATAAATAAATATTTCGAACACCATCGTTAGTTTTTGAATTACAGGGTTATATATATATATATATATATATATATATATATATATATATATATATATATACATATATGTATATATATATATATATATACATATATATATATGTGTGTGTGTGTGTGTGTACATATACATATATATATATATATATATATATATATATATATATATATATATATATCAGAAGTACAATATAATACAATACGACATCCAATGAATGATCGGTTTATTTCATTAGGTTGATTTAGAGCTGAGCTCAGAATATGATGAATTGAGGATTAACTACACGAACCCGTTTATGTTTTTGAACTGCTTTGGTTTCTTAGCCTGAGAAGAGCCCAAACTGGATGGAAACATAAACATGTTTGTGCAGCAAATCTTCGCTTTATCATTCATATATATATATATATATATATATATATATATATATATATATATATATATATATATATATGATATTCTGTTTGCTTTTCTATATAATGAGTGTTTTGTCGTGTTTCCTAATCTATATTCCAGTAATAAAATGTGTTGTTGTTGCTTTTGTTGCTTGTGTTGTTGTATTACTCCTTCTTTCTTTCTTTTTTTGACGTGTACTCGTTTTGATGACTGTAATTCGACAGTAGTTCATTTTTTTGGTTCAACAGTCGATCCTCCTGACGTTCTTATGTTATCAAATGATAAACCCTGCCTTACATTTTTCCATGTTATTGTAAAAAATTTATCTGGTTTGGTATTGATATTCTTTGCTGTTCAATTATAATTTGTGGTTTCCAATTTTTCCCTTCCATGTCGTCTTGGCCACTCCTGTGTATATTTTTGTTTTATTGGTTTTGACTATAGCCATATATATAGTCGTCTCTCTCCTAAAGTTTGTTGGTAGCATACATTCTTTTTTCATCGTATAGTTGTATTGTTGTCGTTCTTGTTCTTGTTTGTGGTGGGGTTTTTTTTGTTTTTTTTTTCGTTCATTAAGTTGTTGTTCATATTTTGTCAATGTTATTTATGTTGTTGGAACTGTTTTTAATGTTGTTCTATTGGAGATGTAGCTGGTGTGTTTTAGAGACGTGTTTGTTTACGAGACACTGGAATGTTTTCCCTGTTTTATTTTGTATTGTTTTTTTTTTTTGTTTTTCTTGTTCAAAGCAAAATTATGTTTCTTTTCGATCTATTTGTGCAATTCTCTTTTGTGATACAAGTTACTTTTGTTTTGAATATACTGTTATTTTTTGATGGTGGTTTTTTTTTCTGAATATATCTATATATTTGATGAATTATCTATTTGTATCCTGCTAATTCCCTTGTGTATATGTTTTATTACGGACTTTGGGTGATTGGAAAAGTATGTATATATATATATATATATATATATATATATATATTGGTAGGTTGTCATATTTCCTGTACTGTTCGTGTGTGCCTTTTTCTAGTTCTAGTGTTATATCGAGGAAGTTTGCTGTTTTGAGTTATATTACTATTTCTATTTTGGAAGCCGGTGTTCTGGTATTCTTTTCTATCATATCCTCTCTTATTTTGTCTGTTTGTTGGTTGTCTTTGTTTCTCAATATCATAAGGCCGTCATCTCCGTATAGTTATATTTCTCCTTTGTTTATTGTGTCTTTCAACGTATTAAGTATGTATATTTGATGTTTCAGCACCATTGTAGCAACCCATTGCGACGTTTAAACTGTTGGCGTTGCTTTTATTTATCATGAATGGTTCGTTATTATCAAAAAGTGTTAGTTGTGCAGTGTTTCGTTGTTTGTTGATTTTATTAACTTATTTTTATGTGTTGTTCAAATACTTTCATCGTATTATCTAATATGTTCCGGTTATAAATGGGTAAAACTCTTTGATATCGAGTAGTATGATCTGGCGTTGTTTTTTCTTTTCTGCTTTTGAACAAATTTGTTACTTCTTGAGGCTTTTCCATTTGTCTATTTTCAGTAATTTTCTGTTTATATCTTCAATTATCTTTTGTCAATTCTGCCAATCTCCGTTTCAGTGGGGTTGATCAGACTTTTAGTTTTAGACCTAAAGGAAAAATATAGAAAAAATGAATATATTCACAAAAAATGGATAGTTCAATGAATACAAAAATGATAAATTTGTAATTTTCAAGCCCTTCTCAAGAAACTTTAAGTCATGAAATGAATCAATCTTGTAGTTTTATCATTACAATTCGCCATATCTACAAAGACTATAAACTCTTATATAATTTACAATATATATATATATATATATATATATATATATATAAGTAAAAATTTGATATTTTGTAACCGCAGTACTGATTGTAAATTAGTAGCACTTTTCTAAAAAACTGAAATGTACATCGATGCATATACACGGGCTTGTTGTATATTTTGTTATTATTCTCATATATATATATATATATATATATATAGAGAGAGAGAGAGAGAGAGAGAGAGAGAGAGAGTGAGAGAGAGAGAGAGAATCTAGGAAGATACACATGATTACACAGATACGGTATGTCCTTATTTTACTCAACTTAACCAATATGCGTTTTAAGTATTGAATATATGAATTCTACTTACCCTCCAACAGGAATGAAATCTTGTTTAATGTTATATCAAATTGAGGACCTGCATCTTTTGTATATATGTGTCCAGAAATTTCCTTTTCCCATCTTTTTCTTTTGTAGGCATCAAGGTGTAGCGCTGTCCCGACCATTTCGAGAGTGACGAATATGTACTTTCCTAGAACCGGGTCCCTCAGATCCAGGCCTTTGATACGTTTCTAGCGATGACTGAATAGGTCTTCCAGTCAACCGAGATGTATACAGATATGCCATTATGTGATATTATTTCATTTACTATCGGTGACACGTTCGATTCCTGCAGCAGTCCCATTTTCTTTAATTGTTCATATTTGTTATATGATCGTACACGATCATCGCATAGCATTAAAATAGTTCCAGCTGCAATTCTCACACAAAGAATACGAAACGACACGCACTCACTTTTTTCTCTGTATGAAACATCATGATAATTACCAAACATGATTTCAAACATTAGAAAAGGCATAGGCAACGTACCAGTCAATTTCGAAACCACCAAAACTAGGAGGCATAGTAGACCGGCTCAGAATAGTGACAACTTGTGACATCTAGTATGTAGCATCCGTTTCGCAGTGGAATTAAGCTTCCCTTATATATATATATATATATATATATGTGTGTGTGTGTGTGTGTGTGTGTGTGAGATATGTACTATAGATGTTCAAAATTCCTGATTTGTAATCATATACTAAAATGATAAATTAAACCCCAAAAGACATCCTTTTTTTTTGTCTTTTCTCTGAATTCAAATACGCAAAGAAAGGATTAGATAAAATTTATTTCTTTACACAGCTTCAAAATCATTGCGATATCTCCAAAGGCAGCCATGCTATGGTATTCCAAGTGTTATCTTGGGCTCAACTAGTGTTCCGACTCAAAATCCCAGTTACAAATAAAGATTATATTTTCATCTATAAATTTCTGTTACCATTAAACGTCTCATTATTACGCTCATTTCCATTTAGAACTATTTCTCCGTGATTCCACTATCAATCAGTCAAAATAAACTTCTGGGATGCGATAGGAGGCTTATGATCTGATTAGTTCCAAGTGACCAATCCCACCTGCACGAACGAAGAAAGGAAAATACATTGATATCAAAGAATCCGGTCAAGGAATGAGTATTACGCACGTGGGTCATTCTGCATTAGATATATTCATTTTCGTAACGTTCAGGATTTGAATAAGTTAATAATGCAACGACTAGCCATTGCTTGTCATGGTAAATACCCCTCGGATTAAATTATATTGCCTAATCCACAGGCATAAAAATTACTCTTGAAATTACTTCGAACGTTATAAGTTTTACTCGAACAATGTCAGTAGCGATCATTATCATACAACGCGATCAATGATCCAAACAAGCTAAAAACAATTTTATAACAAGCATGCCATTATGAAGTAGAAAAAAAAGCTGTTTGTAAACTAATAAAAGGAAAAATAGTCTGAAAGTCAAGTTTGTACTGTCAGTAAAAACAGAGAGCGTGGAGCAAAGGAGAAAGTTAACATACAAATTGAGTGAAGCATTCAGTACGTGGCTTTAAAGAGAACGCTTTTTCTATTAAATCTTGTCTGGTTTCCTGGGCCTCCTAATGACCCAAAACCAAATCCTGTCCATAAAGCGAGAAATGAAGTAATGTATTCAGTATTTACCCAACGAGTGAGCTCAATTTCGATCATGTTTTGTCTGGATAAGCAGTCTTGATGTATCCACTTTCCTTTTCCTTGTTTTTTTTTCATTCGGATTCCCTGGGTTTTAAACTTATACACTCTCTCTCATGCTGTAGATCAGTGTTTAGTAGCAAGGTAGTTCTGCAATCCATTGCTATCCTAATAGGTCATGGTACTCTTTGATATTGATTTCAGTCTGAAGTCTGAAGAATACTCGACCTTCCACGCACGTCGGTATGACAAAAGTGGAAAAGTCCAGGGCATCAGCTACCTTGGTTGCCACTGAATGAAGTTTTAAATGTCTCCATCAATGCGCTAATTTTCTTCGGTTAACTGAACCCGCTTTATCATCGTTTTAGATGAATTTTATTCACACCTCCCCCACTTGCATAGATCAGTACCCATTGCTAGGATATAATTTTCGAAAAGTACACCTCATTTCATAGGTTATTTGAGAATTTCTCTCTGGGGATGTAGCCGAAGGAATTAAAGGATAATTTCAAATTTCTCTGGGCCCTGATGGAGGAAGGGCCAAAAGATATATAAATAGTAATCCATGCACTGTGTTTCTATAAACATTATACAACAATAAATCTCACTAATTATCAAAATGGGACCCCCCAATGTCTCAACTACAGAACCCTTGTAATATCCCAGTGGACTCTCTGGGGTTTGCAACGTCCAAGTTGGAAACCACTACACTCTGTGTTCTAAGGGTTGACTCAAGGAGCCTACCCCGTTCTCCTGGACCTCCAATCTCCAGCTACTAATCTCAGAAAGCAACGTATATCTCTAAAAGGCCCTGAATAAAAGCATTGGAGGCAGAGTGAAATATTCTATTTACTCGATTGTTGTCTCGGCGATTTACTTGAGATTCCCACATGAATCCGACGCATAATGACCCGAGTAAAGCTATAAAACTAATGTCTCTTTCTCTGCCTTTGACGTTTAAACCTCTTCCGGTGCTGCTGGTGTGCAGCCAACTGTGGGTTTTCAACCAATAAAACTCTTCAAGTAATATAATGTGTATCTTACGCTGAGTGGGAGCGACACCAGGAACTGCGTGTAAAGCAATGAAAGATCAATGAATAAACGCGATTCCGAGAGTCATTTTAGGAATTCCTATCATTTGGAAGTATCCTAAACCTTTCGTCAATTGATATCAATGAACTAGCTGTCCCTTACTGACAGAGGAGATCCTTGCTAATGCTGTAGGTCTGATCTCCACTCGATTTCGCAATGTTGAGGCTCAGCGATTATGTTACAAAAGCCTTTGTAAATAGCTTCAATGGTCCTTTTTCCTCTTAATGCAATCTTTCGGCCATACTTCAGACTCATTCTCCTTCCAAGATAACGCGACCCAGAATGTGCATTGTAGAATTGTATACCAATATTTCATCAGTGATTACAATCCCTCCCGTGGTCCTTAATTTTCCCAAGCTGAAAGGGGAATTTTCTTAATGGTTGAGAACCTGTGAGAGAGTTCAATTTTCTGCCTATCATTTAAACAAATAAATATTTTTCTATAATAGCGAAAAAAAAACGTGCGAATAAGTATTTGTTTATTTTTTATCTACTTCCCATAAGTTCACACAGCGGCATTCTGCTAAGCACTGGTGCTGCTACACCTTCTATATTCCTCAACATCTTACCTTACAACTATATTAGTAGAGATTTTTACAGGGTTCATCATCATCATCAGTCTTTTAGCGTCCGTCGTTGGACATAGACCTTCCCCAGGATTTGCCACACTTCTCTATCATGGGCGTCACGGAGCCAGTACTTCCTGAACTTGTCTAGCTCGTCTCTCCATCTAACATTTTGCCGGCCTCGGTTGCGCATGTGGTCTCGGGGAATCCATGTTGTGAGTCGTGATGTCCATCGATTGTCTGCCATTCTTGCAACATGGCCAGCCCACCGCCATTTGAGATTTTTTATGGATTCTATGATGTCTCTAACTCTTGTCTTTTCCCGGATGTACTGTGCTGTTTTGTGGTCTCTCCATGTGAGGCCCAGCATTATTCTTTCATGTGCACGCTGCATGGTTCTCAGCTTAAGGGGTAAAGTTGAGAAAATGGTTGTGAGAGAACAAGTATATGGTACGTAATTTTTGTATTCTTCTATCATGTTTTTTATACTTTACAATTATATTCTCTCTCACATTTTCTTTTTTATATTCTTTTATTTGTACACCAGTCCATTCTGTATCGCATCCCTATCCAGAATATAATTGAAGGTTCCTCTTGCAATCCTGGATTATGGAGTTCCGATGAAATCATTTGTAAGCCGAAATAGCATAAAACGAAGAGGCAGACCTACATGAGGTGGAATTTTCGTGTTCATAGACCACTAAGATACCTTTTTGGGCTGCAATGGACATTGTTGCAATAGTTATAGAGAAAATATTGTTTCATTTTTTTTAGGAAAACAACGTTTGGAGCAGGTTCACAGGATTTTCAGTGTGCCAACAAAGAAGTGTATGATTGAACATGCTTGGATGTTGGGATTTTCAACAATTTCTACGTTAAATTAGGGGTAATTGCTTCTTTACTTGGTGTCATTTTCGAATAGCAGGTCAACCTGTTGTAATGTAAGTCTTTTAATGAAAAGAAATGATGTAGAGAAAATCTTCGAAAAGCGGCCAATATTGCATTCTATTCTCTTTTAAGTATTCTCCTTTCTAATTTTATTCAATGTTTTTCATCCTACATTAAACTTAGCATTATTTCTGTTCTTAGAAATATTGATGGTGAGTATAATGTTTATTCTATCTTTTGAAGCCTCAACGTAACTTTAGAACCATTAACATCAATACATAAAAAAGTACAACAGACTTTCCGATTAATACATCAATACACCTACGATGATGATATTTCGTTTCTTTTATATTTGTAATGTATGATGCTAACGATGTAGTATCGATTTTTCTGTTCATTATTTGTGTAACACGACTCAAAACCGATTCTATATCTAGATGTGACCAGCAAAAACTAAAAAGAAAAATCAAATACCTCTGACAATCAGGCCGTCAATTTCCTGAATAAATTCAGTTTTACTGACTCAGGAGACTTGTAAACTTATCTTTCGAAAAAACAAGTTGACTTTTCGAAGATGGATTTTTTCAAATGGTCGACTGCTGGTCAAATGTCTCTAGGGATTCAAAGAGAGAAACAAAATCCACGTAAAATATCTACTAGTTTGCCCATACCATCAAAGAGAACAGCCGTATTAGAGTACTTTTACAAATACGTTTCACATAAAAGATGTGAGAGCGCTATTTCAGTCTGCATATTCTTATTTACGCTCAACAAAAATTGAACCAGATTTTTTATTCCTTTGCCACAAAGAAAAAAAATGGTGTAGGTATAAAATAAGCGGGATTACTCAGATTAATTTATGATAGTTTGACCCCCCCCACTTGAAAAAATTACAAACGGAAATTAGAGACTATTACTTAGGGTATTATGAAAGTAGATTTTGCATCCAACAGAAAATTGGTATTACGTTTGCTTGCACTGTGACTTTTGTCGATTCCATTATCTAGACTTCGTGACTGATACAAATGATATTAGTTTGTCATAAGACAATAGAATATATATATATATATATATATATATATATATATATATATATATATATATATATATTGTGTCATTCACATACAGCAGTTTAGCTGCATTACAACTCTTCAGTGTGGTTATAGACTATCCGTTACCCTTCCAATGTAGGATTAAAACCTTCGTTTCAGGCCCAGAGGCAGATGTAGGACCGAATCAAGCGATATATTTACTTACCCACAATTCCTCAACCACCAGAGTGCTTCACTCTAGAGTTAAAAGAGTATTTCATTGGAGCTTATGATAGATTATATATATATATATATATATATATATATATATATATATATATATATATATATACATACATATATATATATATATATATATATATATATATATATATATATATATATACATATATATATACATATACATATACATATATATAAATATATATATATATATATATATATATATATATATATATATATATATATATATATATATATATATATGTATATATATAAAAGGCTGGTGGAAATTATCAAACCTAAAAACTATAACTGAAAGGTCTGGCCTCCTCTTTTTCACTTCTTTCTCCATATATATACATACACACGCACACACACACACACACACACACACACACATATATGTATGTATATATATATGTGTGTTTGTGTGTGTGTGTGTGTGTGTGCATCTGTGTCTATATTCATGTATGCACGCATGTATCACCCAATTGAGTGTCGAGTATTTTGTTTTCAAATAATTTCATTCAAATCAATTCAATTACTTTAAAACCGTGTTTAGGTAATGTAGAATATACACCCAAAGACCTGTTTTCTACTCTATCTGCTATAAGCACAAAACCTACATGGACCCGTAACCCCCAAAATATTTTGTGTCATGCAGGCAAAAAAAATGAAACCACTTTGATATAAACCTTTTTTTTTTTTCAACGATTTCTTTCCTTCCGCGAGATAAATAACTCTGATTTACTCGTGGGAATCAAACAGAGACTTTGAGGTTTTCAGTTGAAAACTCTACTGACAGCCCAAATCTCTTTTTGGTAGTTCTGAGTGCAAAACGTTATTCCCCGAGGACAAGTAGCCGACTCAGATATAAAGAAAAACAGAAAAAACTATCCAAATCTCATAGAAAAAATAAAACAATAAGAATATCTGAGAAAAATTATCTAAATTCTTAAAGCATCTTCATCACAAGTACACAATCTCGAATCTGAAGTTTCGAAAAACGAAAATCTCCGAATACCAGATTTTTTTTTCTCTGACTGTCGTCTGCACGCAAAAATTTGTATTTGGCGTAAAAAAAGTAACATCATTCGAAAACATCGATTTCACGACTGGTATACTATTCTCATGGTATACAGTATGTATAAACACCTTTCCGAAATCTGAAAATCTAATACTCAGAAATGTGCTTAGAGGCAAAGTATTAGACAAAATTACCAAGATGATTGTGCAATTTTGGGGGAAAAAAAAGCATGACGTTTCTTTCATAGTTGGCATACAACTTTAAACCTTCAGATGTTGAGGGATGTCAGATTTGAACTCAGGGGACTCTGAGAGGTCGATCCAAAAAGAGATGGTGTAATGTTTTCAAACTCACTTAAATCGGTAACCATCGAGTGTAGAAAAAGGTGACATTTCCAACTAATTAGGGGATGCCTATTCATTAATTGAGACTTTGAGATCAGAAGTTGAATGAATTCATTCAGGTCAAGTTCAAACAAAAAAAAGCGTTAAAAGACATTCTTATGCTAATGTCGATCATCTTACCAGCCATATCTCAATGATTTAGTAGATTATGTGAACAGCAGATAACATGTTGCCACCTTTTTCAATAATTTGCAGATTCGAATGTCATCATTCATAATAATTCGTCAAATTCATCACTTAGTCGGGTGACTTCATGGGAAGGAAATACAATATGCCATGAAAAAAAAGGTCTCTTGACAGTTTTTTCTCTAGTATCAGGTGTGCCCAATACCATACGATAAGTGTATCTTAGTCTGACGGTGATATGGTGTCCAAGTTAACAGACACATTGTCTCAATGAAAGAAATCCACCTTACCCTCAAGAAAATCGCAACAAAAGGTCTCAAAGTTCTCTTAATTGTTAATATCCGGTCACGGACATAATAAGTGTCATCTGAAGTTATGCTCACTGCAAATGTGTACATTTTGAAATGGCGTCCAAGATGGACGCCAAATCATTAGAATGTCAAATCATCATCATCATCATCATCATCATCATCATCATCATCATCATGTTAACGTCCGTCGTTGAGCATAGACCTTACCAAGACCTCCTTCTCATGGACACTACAGAGACAGTACTTTCTGTACCTATCTAGCTCGTCTTGCCATCTTACCTCATCTCTGGGGATCGACGTTATGAATTGTGATGTCTGACATTTTTGCATCATGTCCAGCCCATTGCCATTCAAGTTTTCGAACAGTTTCTATGTCTCTGACTGTACATTTTTTACGATCTCCCCATGTGAGATTGATCACAAATCTCTCATGTGCACGTTGTAAGGTTCTCAGTTTCGGGCAAATCTTTTGATTGTGTACCAGGCTTCAGCTCCATATACTGATAGACATTTATTGGTTGGATACTTTGGTTGAATACACTTCTTTTTGAGATCAGAGGGAATTTCTTGTTTTTGAAAGTTGAGTTTGCTTTGCCGAAAGCTTGCCAGCCCTGCACGATTCTTCCTATGATTCCATGGAGACTCGCTGTCTTGGGTTGATCGAGTGGTTCACTTTCTCCCGCTCTGCATTTCGATTTTGATTGTTGTGGCTTTGTACCCAACATTTCTATTGTACATGACACCCGTCTTGCTGGGCTTCAGGTCGAAGACAACTTTATTGCTTGCTTCATTCATTTTGTGTGATATTATTTGAAGATCATGAAGGTTTTCAGCAAAGGGGACGATGTTGCCATCAAATCTGAGGTGGCTTAGGTATTCTCTGTCTAACCCGATTCCAATGTGTTCCCATTCTAAATTTCGGAAAATCATCTCGAGACCAGTTGTGGAGTGTCAAGAAGGACCATCATTGCCTTGTCTCACTCCTTTTTTACGTTGAAAGAGCCGAGTGTCTTTACGTAGCCTGATGAAGGAACTGCTGTGTCGGTAGATATGTCATAGCACTCCGACATTTTCAAGGTCTACACCTTGTTTTATAATTGCATCAATGACTATGGAGATTTCTACTCGATTGAAGGTTGTTTTTTCATTCAAATCAACGAATGCTACACTTGGTGGCATTGTATATTCTGCTGCTTTCTCTTCTGTTTAGTTTACTGAATGGAGAGGGTTGATCAATGAGTAGCTTTTTCTAAAGCTAACTTGTACCTGTGGTTGTTTTTCATATAGTATTCCGGTGATTTGGCTAATAATCATTCTGGTGAAGAGTTCGTTGATGCAGTTGGGTAGGCTTACTGGCTTGTAGTCGTTGAGTTTTTTCGGGTTTCCTCATTTGGATAGCTGCATTATGATTTTGGTGTGCTGCTCTGGGTCTTCACTATGTTTGAGGCATAAGCTTGATGGGATAAGTAGTTTGCTAGTGGTGATTTTTCCTGCCTTTTGAGTGAGTCGATGATATTATCGGATCCGGGGACTCTTCCTTTCTTTGTTTGATGGCTTGCTTCAAATCCTGCGGAATAACTTTTGGGCTATACACGAATTGATAACTCTACTCTTTCAAAATCCATTTAAGGCAAGTTCTTACATTGACAGTTTCTTTTAGTATGAAGGATACTCAGTAATTTTTTGCACAGTCCAACCACTGGAAAAATATAATTTTCCTGACGATCGTCAAATATTTCAATGCCAAATGGTTGATAATCATTTACCCAAGACAAATTCACTCGACGATTTCTTGAAATGTAAAATAAGCTTGACGATACATCGGAATTCTTCCGTAGTCTGACCTTGAAAAGGTAAAAATTTTTAGACAGCGTCGAAGCTGATAAACACTTCATTTAGCTCTATGAAAGACAAAAAAAAACTAAATCACAACAAAATGTATCTCGACGGTCATGTTATTGTAAGGACAGATGTATTCGATGACATATTTGAAATTTACAAGTTTTTATCAGTGAGAATGTTGAAATTTCAAGACGGCGTCCTAGATGGCTGTCAAATATTTCTAATCCTCGATCATAACCCTTGGCAAGTTTTAATCGATGGTTCCTTGTAGTTTTGAGTGTGAATGATAACATATCCAAACAATATAAATTCCAAGATGGTTGCAAAACCGGTAAAATATCCATTACTCGTCCATTATTTATTTATATTTTCTCGGCGGTTTCTTGTAGATTTTCCTGGCGACAAAGAATGGAGAGATTGTGACTACTAACAATTTCTTTGCAGTCTGCTCGTCTGAATAAGCGAGAATTGTTATAGTGGTATCTGTTAACAGATCAAATTACACGTTAACGTACGCGTAAGTAATATCCAACTGATGGTGTCAAAACTTACGTAATTTGATAAAAAAAAATGTGGATTCATTTGCCTTCGGTCAAGCCATAAATATCAGTATTAGTTATGCTTACATTTGCCAGATGATGTGTTATCATCAGTTCAGGACACTCTCGTCTACACGAAAGTCTGGTACTTTCCAATATAAATAAACAAGCTAAAATCTTTAGACATCACTTGACAAGATTTAGTTTATAGCCACATTTCTAAGAAGAATGCACTCGATTTTTTTTTAAATTGATAATTGTTTTAAATAATTATCAAGTAATCAGTGCTCACACCAGTTGATCAACTAAACATCCTGACAGGTTATTTTATGAAATCTACGTTTATTCTATACGAACAGAGTAAAAAAAGAAATATTAGAGTAAAATTTAACCACAACTGAATGACTCAGTAAACATCAGGGACAATATATCAATGTTCTATTTATTACTAAAAAAAACATTGGAGTGCATTTTCTTGCACTTTGTTTAGGGAAGGGTCGTTTCTTTGTTTAATTCTAAATGCAATCAGTCATAACAGCACATTGTGGAACTGCATGAACAATAGTGTGTCTTTTTTTTCTACAACATTTTGAATGGTATCAATAACCATGAGAAGGAAATTCAACAATATCTACAATGTATGATATCTAAACAAAAGGGAAGAATCAAGCTTGAGCAACCTTTTGTTCTGTATAGAAATTGAACGATATCATTTATGATGGATTACATCGCTCTTCAATTGATCCGTCTTTATGATCTTTTGTCCTTTGCTCGTGCATTGACATTATATCTCAGTATCCATAATGTACTTCCCCCATTGTCACAAAATGAGTATTGTCCTTATACTGTCCTTTCAAGTCTCTTTTAGAGTACTGATATCCAAATGGTACGAAATCGGTATTCGTTCAGAAAACCCTTCATTTTATTCCATAAGTATAAAATCATCCACTACTTTTGTAATTGTAATCGCTCCATCATAATGTGAAGATGATGATAGGATTCCTACCCCCTTGACATTGGACATGGCAACAAATTTACTTGTTTAGAATGAATGCTAATCGAATAAACGGTTTTTTCAATCGGTTCCTATCAGACATCATCTTGAAAGATAGACATTTCCATTAGTCAGACTGTTGTAGAAATTCGATATTCTATTGAACACCCTTGATAATACAAGAAACCATGGAAAAAATATAATCAAAGTTAGGTTAAGAATTACATAATGAGCATTTTAAAGAACAAACAGACTTGTTGAAATCATACATTTCCTGTGGTTACCCTGTGACAGAATTTTGATATGACATAATGGGCATTATTACTACCAGAAACCGTCAGTGAAATATCAATCCAAAATTGATGTTGTAAGATTTTGACTATCACTTTGGCTGCCGTCTTGAAAATGATGCTTTTGCAGAGCTCATGGCTGATGTGAACTTCTAGTCTAATTTTGTAAGGGATATCAAGGACAATTGGCAATACATTATCCGTTGAGGAAACTCACTTTTTGGCAAATGATGGACCAGTGGGGGGTATCATGACGATTTAGCAGCCATCTTTCACGCAATCTTGAAAATTATACTTTGCCATTGGTAGGACTCCGGTAAAATTTTGATACGTTATCAACACTTACACTGCATGATCCGTAGAGGAAACTCGCCTATGGGTAAATAATCGATGAGTGAGGGACATTTTAACGATCAACGCCATCTTGGAAATTTGAGGTTACACCGAGATAATTTCTTTACATCTTATCAAGCATACTTGACAATAAATGAAACCAGGAAAATATACGTAGAGTTGATAATGTACAATAAATTGACTTTTGAAGTATTTGGCGTCCATCATGGACTCAGTCCTGAAAATTATTCTCCTCAAAAGGTCATACTTTAGTGGGTTTATGAGATGTTATTGAACACGTTTCATTCTACACGAAACTATCAGAAATTTCGCCATAATTAGAAGGATAAAGAGCTGTACTTAGAGTTCCGTTTGAGAGATTGTCTATCCGTATGAATTTTGACTACTTTTTCGCAAATTTTGATTACAACATTTATCATAGGATTCAGGTAGTTGTTTTCAACAAATGTTGATGTACACTAATTCAAGACGAGTACTTCAACTATCTGATGTTACAAAGCTGAGCTAACAGTTATCGGAAATTCAATAGGCTGAAATTCAGTATGCACTGAAGTCCTTGGGAAAGATACAAATCTACCTTCCTCAATCGGTCGATTCGAAATTCCAACCGTCGCAAGTTGCGTTCATTTTTTACTAGTGAGAAGCACAAATCCATTCCCTGATAGGTCAGGTAAAGATATGACTTAAGTAGTCTATGTTCATTTGCACCAATGCCGTTGGGAGGGGCATGATTTCATCTCTCCCAATAAATCAGGTGGATTATTACCCCTGGTTTCATGAAACCTGATACCTGTCATATGTTTTTTATTTTTCTATGTGAAGGATTGGTACTGTAGTGAGTAAATAAGGAACTTTGACGATCTTTCAAGGCAGTGGATTATTTGATTTTATGCTATTATTGATGTATCTATTGCATTGATACCTGTTATGGTTCCGTAAATATACATTATTTAATCACTGAAATATTGCCAAAGTTTGAGTAAATCTCTCTCCTACGATATATATATATATATATATATATATATATATATATATATATATACTTATCAACCTTTAATAATGTGTGTGTATATATATATATATATATATATATATATATATATATATATGTGTGTGTGTGTGTGTGTGTGTGTGTTGAAGGTTAAGGCACATTCTCTACTTGCATAAGCTAATTCTTTAAAGAATTATTCCAAAATTACCTTCATGTCTTTTGGGTGGGGGCTTATAACGAGAAAAGGAAAAAAGTTTCCAATTTTTTTGAATCAGATTATGGATCAATGAACTATAGTCGAATTCAAATTGACACTGCAAGTAAGAGGGTTCGATCTGTCCAGTTATGTGGAGAATATAATCGCGAATCCCCCAATGTTGCCCAATGGCTGGAATGAAAAGCAAGGTCATCCAATGCTAACTCCATGCCATTGAGAAATTGACGCTGCACATTCCTCATAATCTTCCTATCGTTTCTATTTAGCCATATCCCCGGTAATTGTACAGATGAGTTGAATCCAGAAAATATTTTACTCGTTTTTTTACCAGTAAATAAATAACACATGATAATACATCAGCTGATTATAAATGTCTTTTCTGTTGTTTTATATGGATCCTCCTATCTGGTATTCGGTGCAGGTCCAGATCTCATAATCCGACTTCCTTGGTTCAAAAATCAGCTCAGATAAGCCATTCAATCCGATTATTGGATGTCACAGGAGCCATGGCCTTAGATTACGGAATAATAAATCAGAGAGAATATACCAAATGTCGTCTTTCCAATATTATGTGTCCCCAAGCTGATATAAAAAAAATCTCGTAGTCCAGTTTTTCAACACTTCAACCCTGTTTTAATGGTTTTGTGCTTATTATTTTTGGCAACGACGGCACTTGGATCTCTCCTAAGGAGTAAAAGTGGGCAAAAATCTGAGCAAAAATCATGCATGGAAGTGCAAGTGGCCGAGCAGTTAGATCTACAGAAAATTGGATCGGCTTGCTGAGTTAAGAAGTCCGACAGAGAAAATTTGCATTCTCTTTACGTACGTGCACCCAGGGAAAAGCATGAATCCATACACCCCCCCCCAGCTATGGGCAAAATAGTAAAGCTGGGAATGTTCAATCGTTCATTGAGCACCGTTACAGCGAACTTGTTCTTGACAGGTACGGTTTACAAAGCTAAAGTGAAGGTTCGACGGACATAGCAAGCCGGCAGTGGATCATAATAAATGCTCACGTGATGCAAGCCCGTCGCACTTTCGATTGTGCAATAGAATGGATGACTGAAAGATTGACCCCTGTCCGCAGAATTTCATCAGTTGTTGCCTGTCTTTGATCAAATAGTGGTCGGATTAAAAGAATATACGACTATCTGAACGATTCATTGATAGAAACATGAAGATCATGGGTATGAAAGGTTTTGATGAGATTTTGGTCGGATTAGAATAATGTCAAATAGTCTGGGATCGTTCTACAGGTTTTGTGCGTATAATATAAATTATTACAAACACTAAAAAAAAAAGAAATATAATTTGTTGAGGTGATTTTTTTATGGAAAAAAATCTATACTGGCGAGAGATAATGTTAGAATGAAAAAAATCTATAAAAACGCAGTAATTAGAAAACAAATGTGTACATTATTTGTTGAAATTGGGTGAAATGGATGAAGAATGACTGTTATATCATAACTACACACTGTGCATTGTCAAACAAGTCAATTACAATTATAGTAATGAACTCAATTATGTAAGCATATTTCAGAACAAATATATAAAAAACGTATAGTATTATAATGGAATATATGCTAAATAGTGACAAGTAGCATATGTAAATATGATAATTACGAAACTTATAACTTTATAAACTGAATACGTAATAAAAGTTATAAATCTACATATATTTGGATGTGCGTTGGTGTAATGAACAATAAGATAAATAAGCACAGTTGTGACTAGGAAATATGATAATATACTTCCATCGAATATATATGAGTATAATATATAACAATTATGGAACTCCATGAAAATGAATAAATGAGAAGTTAAGAAAGAAATAAAATGATATATATGCACGTGTATGTGTATGTGCAGGTGTGTCCGTGTAATAAGCAGAATTCGATAAAACAAATAAGCACCATTGTGATTAATAGATAAAATAAAATACTTTAGAGAATGAAAAACCCTATATATATATATATATATATATATATATATATATATATATATATATATATATATATACATACATACATACATACATACATACATACATACATACATACATACATACATACACATATGTATGTATATGATTTGAGAAACTATATGAAAATGAAAAGTTATTAAAGTGATACAATGGAAATATAGATAGTATAAATAAAATACTGAAAAATAAATATATGACGATGAATGAAATATTGATAAAATATCACTGAAATGAAAAAATAAGAAATTAAATGTATCCAAACATTACTTTGTACAGCGTAAGATAAACAAGTAAGTAAACGATGGCTATTTTTTTAAAAGTTGGACAATATATACATATATATATATATATATATATATGTGTGTGTGTGTGTGTGTGTGTGTGTGTGTGTGTGTGTGTGTGAAATGTATCCTTGAAGTCATATTTCATTTATTAAAAAAGGAAACGAATAAAAAATAGAATAACCGTAAATATAATAAGCTGTGTCTTTGGTAAAAATCTTGTCTTCCGGGAGTTGTATTTCTTATGTTTGCCTTTTTTACCCCCTGGAGATAAAACAAAAATCTTTCTTTTTTTTTTTTTGAGTTGTATCTTTTTTTTTTTTATCATATTTTTTGCCCTGACAACAAAACAAGGTAGGAAAAATGAGGTGGACTGAGCATGCGCACCGAAAATTCATGAATCAACTCAGATGAAGAGGCGAAGAACATGCAAAAGAGATATTTTACTTATTTTGATTACATCTTATCTGCATTGCCAACACTACAAGCCATAAGCAAAATAGATAGATATATAAGTAGGTTGAAACCTATTTTTGGTGTATTCCCTTCTGGCAGGAGTAGTTGATGTTCGTAATAAGGTAATGAAGAAAATTATTTTCAAGGCAGATAGGATCCAACCGTTCAAAAGATGAACACAGCAAAATCAAACGAGAACTGTAGCACATTCTCTCTCCCCCCTCTCATTCTCTCTCTCCATATATATATATATATATATATATATATATATATATATATACATATATATATATATATATATATATATATATATATACATATATATATATATATATATATATATATATATGTAAGAGTGAGTGTGAGAGAGAGAATAGAGAAGAAGGGAAGGTAGAGTGAGAAATTGTCTTGGATCACCATCCGATCCACAGCTAGAATAATGAGGATTATGACAGGAATCTTTCAAGATATCCGTTCAATAAATCCAGGACATTCATTGCTTTTCGCCACTACCATCACCGTCTACGTAATGTATTGAATCTCTATCGGGTTAATTATCAAAGTAGTGAAGAACAAGGGTAAAGAAATTCCTTGCAACATATCAGGTCAGCTATTCCAAACAATCACCAGTTTCATCGCTTTCATTACCATAAATTGTTTTGAGATTACTTTGCAACTTACAGTGAGGACATCCATTGCAGGATAAAGAATGTTGTGCAAGACACGTCGTCTACAAGTCAACGACAAGCATTTGCCTTCAGCTCGTACATGAAGATCTATGAACTGTTTGAATTCACTATCCGATTTACATCATAGACGAGGCGACCAAGAACAAATTAATGCATCACAATAAGACTTGGCAGCTGTTCAAAAATGAGTAAAAGACTTTTTCTTAAATCTTCGAACTCATTAAGGTGATTGCGTTTTATGACCAAGTAAAATTCCCCCCAAATCTAAGAGTGATTCCCACCTTCACTTTGAGTGCAGCCAACTCTGATATCTAAAAACACATAACAAAAAGGAATCAGATGAATTTAGCAAAAGTGTGAGCCGACACTTTGGAATCCCAAAATGGCAAATCAAGAATACTCTGTGCAATAAAATATCTTACGTATGATCTCATTTTTGGATCACATTGGAATTTAGAGAAGTTAATCAATTTTCGTCCTTTCTCTCTCCTTTCCTCTCTCTCCTTTCCCCCCTCTCTCTCTCTCTCTCTCTCTCTGTCTCTGTCTCTGTTTTTCTCTTTGCCTCTCTGCCTGTGTGTGTAAATTAATATATATATATATATATATATATATATATATATATATATATATATATATATATATATATATTATATATATATATATTTATTTATATAGATATATAATAATTGATCCACTTCATCAGTGCACTTATGGATCTACCCTCCAAAACATGAGCGTGCCTCAGTGACTACTCTGTTATTTCTCCACATTTCAAGCTCTACTCTCACGAAACATTTTTCCATCAAGCAGTGTTATCAAAAAAACAGTCATACATCATATATTTCATAACAGATTGGTACTTTGATATATATATATATATATATATATATATATATATATATATATATATATATATATATATATGCAGTGAGCCGTTTTAGAGAAATTCACAACACTTTCCTTCCTTTCGCCAGTCTCCTGTTCCTCCCAATAGTGTAATCATTGATGACTCCCAAGCTTAACATTCAATCATCACTGTTTTCGTGATCTTTGAACCCTCACAAAATTTTCCAATGAAATTATTAAAGGTCGCTCCATGACTTCACACCATTTCACATAGCTTACGGATAGCGGGAAACGTATGGACTGTTGAACTATCCAATCACCGTAATTCTCAGTGAGGAGGAGGGGGCGTAAAGAGTAAGTTTGTTTGTTGTTGTTTTTTTTTTCCACTCGTATTTCCTTCACCGATAAGATCTACGATCATCAATTTGCTTACATCCTCGGGGTAAATCTAATGATAATTATGCGATTATAATTCTATTTGCAGTTACACTTTGACAGCTGAATGGTGATTCAATTTGCAACTTGGCCGTTTCGAAACAGATTATCAATACTTCATGTACTTCCTGTAACGAAGACGACCAACGACGCATCGTAGTAATTGATTACAACATCGTTGAATCAGGATCCTAGGAGATTTCACGACCTTTGACCGACTTGACCTGAATTTTCACGGGACTAGGGGACGGGATTTGATTTCTCAGTCCAGCTAACCTCATCGTGAATTCAGTGACCTTGACATGAACTTATTCCCGCTTGACTGGTATCGAGTGTTCTGACACTAGAGGATTTATCGATGGGGCATTTTAGTTTCGGCTGCATTTTAAGAAGCTAAGAAGGTTAAAATTTCGATGCAGTTATAAGTCGAGAAAGTCTACTCAAGGATATTAGAACCTGTTACCGAAATACAAGGTCTGTCCGGAAAGAATGTTTTCATTTTCTCAAGAATTGGGTGCTCGCCTTTGATTTAAATAGGTAAGGAATCTTAGTTGGCATCTGTGGATAAAAAAAAAATCTTCCGTTTGGTTATACAAGCGACTGTGAGACATGATTGGGTGTGGTTGTATGGCTTATCACCGCAGCATTTGCAATAAGTGAATGAATTATTGTTCATGTTTTTTGTGGGGGAATTGAAACATCGCATATACCAGATCCAAGCCCTTCCCCATACTGTTTGTATTTAGTTCTATGCAACGTCTGACTCTACCAAAAGAGGTTTCAAAGTGGGGACCCGAACGTGATGAGGTAGTTCTTGGTGATCCTGAAAAAGAAAGATTCAGACGGATTTAGTGATTGGAAGAAATGCACGAGACCTTAAGGGTGTTATTTAGAAGGGCAGTAAGGTACCATGCCCCAGTTGGGCTATTATTCCGTTTATTTTCGATGGTTGTATACTCTCGGGAGGAAAAAAGACGCTTTTAGCATTTAGAAACTGAAAAATGAGCAATGCATTTTTGCTTGTAGTATGCTCTATAAGAGACGTATATATGACAAAATTAGCCGATTCATAAATTCTTTTCGGGTCAAGTTTTGCAATCTTCAAGATTACATAGAGAGAAACAACTTTTATCAGTTGTTTCTCTATATCTCCATACCATCAAGAAATACTATTGCAAAATCATTCATGGACTCATAGAAAATATTGTTCCTAGAAAATCGAAGACATCGACCCAACTGAGTGTAGACGAAGGAAGAAAACAATGAACTTCAGTGAGTGAGTCCTGCACGAACTGAATGAAGATTGACAAAACACACAGATCCAAAGCTTTACGAAAGTTTTTTTTTTTTACGAAAGAAAAGCAAAATGTGTTAAATAGTATTCTGCATTTATTTTGCTATGTGTGATTCTACAGTAAGTGCGCACCCCATTCCAATCTCTTCCCCTGCACAGTAATCTCCCGTTTATATCAAAATTCCAACAGCCAAGGACCCACCCAACATTAATCATTTCCTTTTGTCTGGCAAAACTGAAATCCTTCTCTCATATAAATAGAAAATTATTAGCCTCTTCACTTTGCCCAATCTCGGCTTACAGAAACGATTTACAGGAATGATTTCGTGCGGTATAGTTGAAATACTCTATACACAAGGTTTTAAGACTAATAACTTTCATAATTAAGTTGATTCAGAAGAAAGTTCCAGATATGATAGAAATTCTGCTTTTTTGAGAAGCCTTTTAAAACCACTGACATTCAAAGCAATGAGTATTGCTATATTGGGTAAACATCACGCAAAGACCACTTTCGTGGGGCTAGAATGTCCTGATAAAATCGGCACATGACATCCTATTAAAGTCAACCAACCTAAAATGTTAATAATCGTTGATATTGACAAATGTTCTGCATGTGGGTAGACCGCTGGCAACGAACATATTGTTGCAAGTTGCGTATATTCTCTAAAGACCTCAGTAGAGATAAAACCAAGAACTGGATGTCTTTGGAGGAAAAAAAAGTTATCAAATGAAATTCCAATTAACACGTTTTCTTGACTTTTTCATCTGCTCGGTTTATTCAGGGAAGTTCACGTCGTTAGATTAATGTTTTTTTGAGAAGTTGTTGACGAGGTTCAACGAAGATCTCGAGGCAGAAAGCAGAAGACAACGTTGCATAATAACCATTATCTGATGAAGTCTTTTTTAAGGCACTGCTCTTGTTTTTCGAACAGTAATTAATTACTTTTGATTCATCAGATAGATAAATAGATGTTGTGTAATGGGCCATTCGATGAAAATGATACGGTAGTTAAAAGGCACGACCCATGATATGCGTGGCCGCTGTAAAACAATTCAGCGTCTTCTTTGTTTCTCCTTTTCTCTTTCGTACAATTTCGAGGTACCACGACTTATGAAATGCAACATGGCTGACACAGTGTGCAAGGCTAGGGGAAACAGGGCGACAAGACTGGAAAGTCGGCTGGGATACGACACAAAGTGGACGACCTTTCCTCTCCAGGTGAAAGCTACGACTGCTTCCATCTCCCTTGACTTTTTCTCATGGAGAAAGCCACTTGATTAAAATCTACATAGCATAGGTCAGTCTTTTTTAAGCCATGAAAATAAACAAATGTTGTTCTCCGGCGTTGAAAACCACTTAAGGACAATCGTCTTGTCCAAAAAGATTTGTGGTCATCATTTAGCCTGGATCTATGCGTCTTTCCCCTTTCCCAGTCCACATGCACATTCTCCAACATTAGATAGATATAAGGAAGTATTTCAGGCAATAAGAATGCAGACGTTCAAAACGGGCCTATTGGGGATAATGGCTCATTTGAAAGATGCCACAGACATAAATGATAATAAATGAATTTCACTCTCTCGGTTAACCCTGTTTTATAGAGTACCCTTGAACTTGAGAAGAGCTCTTAACCCATAATGACCGTAGGCCTATATTTAACCCACCCTAAAAAAATTGTCATAGAGAGTATAATCACGGAAGAAAGCGGATCGCATTATGCGTGAAAAACTTCGAGGTTAGGCTTTCAGGATTATCTGTGGATTAGGAGATGATTTATCATAGGGCATTGACAAAATTCGACAAAATTCTGGAAAACATTTTTACCGTATGTTGTAGGTAACCATATTGTGTAGTATTCATTTTTCAGTGAGAAAAATTCATAAATATCTAAACCGGCATCTAACACCAAAAAACAATTGTACCTCTAAACGCGGCGAAAATATCTAGATTTAAATATAATATATCCAAATTGTCAACGCTACCGAGTATTAAGTGATTTTTTTATTTTATTTTACAAAAGCAAAAAACGAAAAATCGTTACATGGCAGTCATTTGGGCATCAAATGAATATGCCTCGATATCTCAATTATTAATTAACAGATATAAACGAGTATCGACTTTGCGTCAGCTTTCTAAGTAACTTGAATATTACAGCCATGAACACAAAATAGGTCTAATCTTGCTGTATATTTAGATTATGAATCGAACAACAACTGTAAGAAAGACAGACAAAAAGGAAAGCCCAGTTATTTTTGCAATATATAACTTTATGAATACTAAAAACAAAATTGAATCTTTTTTCAAATTCAATGCAGCGAACATAAAAAAGATTAATAATCACCATCATCGAAAAAGAAAAGGGTGTGTAGTGTAGCTTGACACTAGTATTTTAAGGGATATAAAGCAGAAGCAAAGGTTTTCTCACCATTTTATGATTTGGTTTTGGAAAATTTGACTTTATTAAGAAAATTATAGGACCACTTAGAAACACTAGACTTTTGACTAGAATAACTTCAGCAATAGAATCCGAATGATTACAATGCAACTCTGCCCATACGCTGGACAACCAAACCTTTAACCGTCTTCATCTCAAAAAATTCCAAAAGAAACCTATGCATCAATGATATACCTGTCTTCTGTACAAAAAAATCGTGGGAATATTCGAAATTAATAAGATATTGCAAGTTTACCCTTAGGTTTTCAAAGCTCAGTCCAACCAATGTTCTTAAATGTTCATATTCGTAAAAAAAAAAAGGTTTGTATGTATATATATTTGATTCAACATACCCACTTCTGTGAATGCAGAGATGATACTTTGACTAGTGATAATATTGACTTTTTTTTAATACTTATAAAAATTGTAAAAGATCTTGAACTGCAGACCCAGTTGCAGTCGGGAAAAAACTACCCATGCAGACAAATCTGAGGTGTCACACACAAAGACTCATGTGCTTTTCATTCCTACGGCAGTTATAAAGAGTGAGAGAATTTGTCTGGGAAAGTGTCTCAACTGGTTAATGCAAAACTCACAGATCAGAAGGCTGAGACAACAGATTTACGTATATAGTCAAACTTTATCAACAAAATTGTTTTTTAAATTTTTCTGAGATCAAATCATATATTCACTGGTCTCTGCACCTGAACTGTTTCATCAATTACTTCACTATCCAGCATATTTTGTATCTGAAACATCTTAAAAGGTAAGTTCACAATCTGATCTAAATACGCTTTGAACTCCAGACGGAATAATAGAAAATGAGAGCAGCATATATTTTTCATAGACGACCAAGTAACTGAATATGAAAAGAGGGGAAGCTATGAGATATATAACGTTGCTCTATATGATGGAATAGCAGAAAACATAATCATCAACATGAGTATATTTCTATTCTACAGAGAATTCTATGGTAAACGTAAGACATTACGCAGAAAGCTGGAGGGTTAATAGCCTTATGTGTTCCAACCGATGTGGCTGCTTTTAACATAAGATGTGGAGTTGCATCAATTGTCAAAACATCTCACATTGAATCAAATCAAAATTTTGAAAATTTCCATGGAGAGAAGCAGAAGCCATTAGAAGCCGAATTTTAGAATGTTTGGTTGGTAATAATTGATGAGCTCAGATGTTGGGGACGGAAATAATGAAAAAAAGGCATTCGAGCATAATTAAGTAAAAATGATTGAATGACAATGATAGACAATCAACTTATTGTTGAATGGGAGTAATTCTTTGTAGAGATTTTGGACACCCTATCCCCTTCATTCATGATTCTTTGATGGATGAAGATATGAAGCCATTGAGTTATATTCCTACGAAAAATAAGATACTTTTTATGATTCTGGTGAACGTTCATGAAAAAGGATTTTGCTGCTGAATCACAGAACATCAAAACAGGAAACACTGCAACAAACACATGATTCAGTAAAGAAAAAAATATATCAAAGCGGAAAGCAAGCACAAAAGTTTAGCTACTGCGAACATGAAAAACAGTCTACACCCTTTAACATCTACACAGCAGGATCATTCAAACGAAGTCAATGGGATTTGCCTAACAAGATCTGAGTATACAACGAATATTTCCAGTAATATCAGGTAACCAAAATTACCCTGTATTTGCACTAGCTAATTCCTTAGAAATAACATATGCTGATTTAATAGCATCTTTCAAATCCTGCTTTTCAATGAGATATTTTTGCTACAAATACCCAGGGGGCAGAATTGAGAACTCCGAATACAGTCAATAATGAGTATTCTGTAAACATGATATTCAAACTATGAACTGAACTTACTAGATACATGTGCACTGGATCTTAAGAATATGACATTCGTTTCAGTCAAAAAACTCTTCAGCAAGTTATTTAGGTGAATGGATCTTGACCCAACCGTGATACAGGATGTGTGTTATACTTCAGAGTCTTTATTCCCCAAGCCATGGAATTTTGGATGCGTCATTTTCCAATGAAATTATCTTGACACCTGATTTAAACTGAATTGAAATACTGGAACTAATCCAGATTCCCAACCACTTAAAATATTCAGACTATTAGTTCACCCTTTATTACTAAAAACAGGCATAAACCTGCTTTTGACGATGCTAACAAGTATTTTCCAATGCAAAATATCGTAAGGGCACACTTTTATGGCTATAAGATCATTAAAAGAAGAAGCATCAGTAATCAGTGACTCTATGACGAGCAGAAGTAAGCAGACGTTCACGATTACAGTGTAGCCAATATTTTTAATCGTGGAAATTAAGTTATTTCATGGAGTACAAGAAACCAGGAGGGAGTCAGAGAATTACAAATTCTTGTTAACAACGAGTTTTAAGCATTCAGCCTACCGTGTATAGTTGAACGGAATAGAAGTAGTGTTATTACTTGTCATAATCTAAAATATGACAAGGAAAATATAAATGTTAGAGAATAAGTGACCAGGTTATCAGAGAAGTGAAGGATTTATCAAAAGTTACATATTCGTGTTTAAAGAACAAGAGATGAATAAATTGAATTTTAGCATCAGGGTATTTTCGATAAGACTTGGATTGAGACTTGAATCAAAACATGTTTTTTTATAAATTAAGATATATTGGATGATGTATAATGAGTAAGGTCTGTTAGTGTTAAATATATATATTAGTACAAAATATGTAATTTTTTCTTAAGTGGTGTTTTGATAAAATATATTTTTCAATTTAGTTGTCTGAAATATTTTGTGCAGCTGTTGCACTCGATGAATCTTTAGTTATGACGTTAGGCGATTTTTATAGTTGTTTTTGTATGTTGAAAAGTTTCATGTTAAATGAATGAATAAACGTGCCAGCGTGATGTCATTAGAAATCATTGCCAGGCTCTTGAGGTGCCGCATAGCAAGTTATTTCTACAATTACAAAATATCAAGAAGTATGAAGATATGATATAGATAAGTGATAATGGCGTGCGAAACGGTCACAGCGTCCGATGAAGTCCATCCTCCAATGGTTGTAGCCTCAACAACAATGGTCTTCTAGCCTCAACCGTTCTATACGAAAATCCTTTCCATCAGATGCAGTAAAATTTGTAATTTTAGAAAAACAAAGGGCCTTGGTGCTTTTGAAGCAAATTAAGGAGAGATCTAAGGCTAAAAGAAGTTTTATATTTATCTAGTGAAGACAGTCTACCAACAGAGGAAACTTTGAAGTCATTTGTACTTCTTGTTTGGCAACCTGATAATGCCACATAATCTGTTGTTGATGGAGATTCGGCTGATGGATATGGTCCTGATATGATCACTAATTTGCCAGGAAGTATGCTTCTTGCAGAGACTGTTCTGAACCAAGTGACGAAGAAGAGAGTGATGTACTTCTGGAGAAGATGGAGAACACTCTCTAGCAATCCAAATGTGGATGAGGAGCCACGTCAAATATGAAGGACGCTGTTGGTCAGTAGAAGATATTGGAACAGCAAAAGTTATCAGAAACTGGAAAATCAATACTTGACTCCTACTCAGTTCTTTGAATTTTTTTTTGCAGAAGCACTTATAAGTATAATATATATGGAAACAAATAGCTTTTTTTTGTTTAAATTTTAGCTTGAATGATATCAATGGAGAAATAAAGTGCTTTCTTTAGGGAATACTGACGGTAAGTGGCTAACGTCCAACTTCAAGAGGGAGAATGTACTTGGGAAATGTATCGAAAACTCATCAGTCATCGATTCTCCGTGCAATGAGACGTGATTTGATGGATCAATGAACAAATACTTGGGGAAACACTCTGTGTTTATTGCCACATAGAGACTAGAACAAGATGCGAAAAATGCGGTAAAGTTCTCCACGTAAAATGCTTCATCATATTTCATAGAATGAATGCATATCCGATAAATGTCATCATGTATCGTGCATTATCCTAGCGTTGTACATATAGGACGCCTGATGCCTCTTTTTAAAAACGAATTAGCCATTATATATTCATTTACTCCATATTTCTTATTATACAAAAATCGATTGGAATATCTCCCTTCGGGCATGAGTCGGGTAATCAGGTTATGGTCAACAAATAGTCGAGAATGGCTGGTCAAGAATACCGTTGCAAATTAACGTTACAAATTTGATAGTAGACTGAATATTTAAGATATTGAAAGTCGGTGTCACGTCATTATCTGTAGTTGATTACAGTACAATGATTATTGATTGATAAATAAACCAGAGGAAATAGAAATGAATAAATGATCCGATTAATTATTTGCCCATACGTATCAAAATTTCTAATCATGGCTGTGTGGCAAAAAGCAAAGTGGTGTTTTGGTCTTTGAAAAAGAAATGGAGGAAACAGAAGAAAAAAACACGATTTTCGCTTCGCTATCGACATTCAATGGGAAACAATGTAGCTTCTCTCTTATAGAATTGCATTCAGTTGTCAATTAAACAAATACTTCTGAATCAGTATTTAAAAGAACCTTTTTTTCGGATACATTTATCTAATTGCCATTTAATTATAACACACGTCGTCTAAACACGACTCGAATGAAAAACGACAGTTCTGTAAGGCAAGAAATAATCTATATATGATTGTTTATAAACCTAATCTCATGTGTATGTAAAGATAGCCTGAGAACAGACACCAACATCTAACACAATTATTTTCATCCAGAACGTAAAACTTGCTGTAGTAGTTACAAGGACACACATTATTCTTTACAGAATTAGATCAATAAGTGTGGGTGGCCCAATGGTTTATGGGGTATAGAATTGTTGAAGTGAATTCAAAACAAATATTGTTGCGTTCTCTCCGCACTAATGCCCTTTGGGAATGCATAAATTCATTCATCCTCCTCGAGAAAAAGTTGTGCCAAATCGAATGAGAAGACAACAGCTGGATCATGGCTTCAAAGTTAATATCGAATTAATTAGCATAGAAATCATTTGCTTTAATTATATAAAGTGTATTGAGGTTGGAGCCTATGCAGACTAAAAAAAATAGCTCTTTAAAAATACAGCAACACAATTTCTATAAGACTTGCATTGTCAGTGTGTTTGAATGATGATTTTTTTCTGTTTTGCTGACTTTAGAATTCGACTTGAAAACTACAAACTTGGAACAACTGCAGCACTGACTAAGGATAGAAATCTTTTCCAAAAGAAACATTTGTACGGTTCTCAAGCGTGCATTTTGGAATCAAATAAAATGTTCAGTCGTTGCTTTTAGTATGAGCAGTGAGCACTCCCTACTTACTCTGATGTAGTAATACGCAAGACTCTTCATATTCCGACCATGGGTAGAGAGAGGTCATTCAAAATCATCATCTACATCATCATCATCATCATCATCTGTCTTTTATCGTCCGTTGTTGGACATAGACCTTCCCAGGATATGCCAAATTTCTTTATCCTGGGCGTCGCAGCGACAGTATTTTCTGGATTTGTTTAGTTCATCTTTCCTTCTTGTATTTTGTAGGCCACGGTTTTGCATGTGATCTCTGGGGATCTATGTTGTGGGTCGTGATGTCCATCGGTTGTCTCTCATTCTTCTAACATGACCAACTCATTGCCATTTAAATTTTTTTGTAGATTCTATGATGTCTAAGACCTCCGTTCCCTTCTGATTATTGTGCTGTCTTGTGATATCTCCATGTGAGGTTGAGCATCATTCTCTCATGTGCACGTTGCATGCTTCTCAGTTTGCGGGTCTGTCTCTTGCTTAGGTTCAATCTTTCAACTCAAAAAGTGACTATTGGTAGGATGCATTGGTTGTATACTCCTCTTCTTAGGATTACTGGGATTGACCTGTTTTTAAAAGTTGAGCTTGTTCTGCCGATGGCTTGCCATCCTAGGGTGATTCTTCGCTTGATTTCTTCTTTTGTGGGTTTTATAGACATTTGTTGCCCTAGGTAGATGTAGTGGTCTACTTTCCACAGTTTGCATCTTTGATTTTGACAGGTACGTCCTTTTTTCATGTGATTGTTAGACATGACTTTGGTTTTACTGAAGTTCATGTGTAGGCCGACTGTTTTGCTTTCTTCATTCACTCCATCTAACATTAGTTTTAGGTCATGAAGGTTCTATGCAAAGAGGGAAATGTCATCTGCAAAGTTTGCTCAGATATTCACCGTCTATTTTGATTCTTCTATTCTCTCAGTCCAGGTTTCGGAAGATCATTTCGATGCAGGCTGTGAAGGGTTTGGGTGAGCTGGTATCATCTTGTCTTACTCCTTTTCGGAGTTGGGAGAGGACATTAATTTAGCTTAATTCTCACCACTAACTACAACAAATATTTGACAGCGATAAGTGTTATGAAATGCCTCGGAGAGAAGATAGTTCAGTATTTCTCCCTGCTTTCCGTAGATGTAACAGTGAATTTCATCGGAAAATGCTTGGAGGACTTTTCAAAACATACACTGCTCAACTCCAGTTACTTATGAATTTAACTGAATTTGTACCAACGCACCCGGAGGTGAATGGAATAAATAGAATATGGCTTACACAATCTGGTCGCAACTCATTTGAAAGAAAAATGGTTTGAGAATTCATATGGTGCTTGAGTTGCATTTCATATGTAACTATAAACTGCATTTCGTATGAAGTATTGATTCAAGCACCATCATAATATATCAATTTTTGATGATGCTAGACTTGTGAAAATGTCACTAAAATTAGTTAATGTTTAGCCATGGAAATAAATCTATAAATCATGGCCGGTGAGTTCTAATCTCTATCACTCTTCTCTAACTAATGTTTTTATTAAGTACTCTGTAATCTCAAATTTGGAAATGATTTTGCCAAATGATTTGAAATTAATATGATTATCGGCCGACATTAATTGATGATTAAAAAAGCAAATGTATTTCTTTTATTTTGTATGAAATCCTTTAGGTAAGGTGATGTAACCAATCTCTTTTCTGTTCCAGTCGGTCTTATGATTTATGTTCTTTTTTTACCCAGCAACGTTTGGCTGCAATATTCTCCGGGTGTCTATTGTTTTTAGAAAGACAGACTTTAATCTGACAGGTATGTACTTCCTAACCGATACACACAACTCTCTGTTTGGGAGCTGTTGAAATTGTCCCCGTTTAGCAACAGGTTTATTATTATTATTTTTCGCTGAACTAGGTGAATTTCATAGGCATTTTTTGATTATATTTGTTTAACCCTCAATTGATAATTTTCTTTTATCATCGGTGACACGCATATACTATTGATATCGATGCTTGGTCTGCTGATTTAAGAGCTCCTTCTACCATCTTATTTTCCAATGTTGTTCTCTGAGAACAATTTTTACTTTATTCCATAGATGTTGGTATGACCTCCTCTCTGTTTATAGCCCTATAAGATCAAAAGAGAAATTTTGCAGAAGCTTTATAATGAGCTGACAGGAATAATAAAATTACTTTCCTCTGTGTGTGTGTTTCATTTTTTTTTTTTTGTTGTTGTTATTTTTCATTTCTAATGATTATAAGGTTCATGACATCGCAACTCACAACAAAAATGCTTTAAGTTCACTTGCAAAAAAGTGTCCCGCCATAATTATGATGTCGTTCAAAATATATTGGCGAAAATGTACTTATGAGCAAGAAAACTGCCAGTCTTTCGCCATGCCAAACAGCAGACCTTAAAGACCTCTTCTTCTTCCTCTTCTTCTTCTTCTCATTATCATCATCATCATCATCAGTTGCCTGGTGGTTACCACTAGAGGTTGAGTTACAGCAAGTTTCCTCGAGTCTCCAGCCCTCCTCTCCACAATTCTCATAGTCCATAGCAGAACTGTTATTAACAGTTTCACACCAGTTGCCCAGTGGTTTTCACTGAAGGCTGAATGACAATAAGACTTTTTAAGATCATCAGCCCCCCCCACCTCTCATCCAATCTCTCCCTTATTTATCACAACAGTGTTGTGGTTCGTACCTCCTCAACCATTTGGGTTGGTTTGGGGTTTGGTTTTTTTTTCTTTCCTCCTCTATCAGGCTCTTCCTAACAGCTGGGGTTGTAAATCCTATATTTCTAGCACTTTCCTCGGTATCCGTGCAGTCCCTAGCAGAGCTTTTCCAAAGAATTTTTTTTCAACGCAATGCTTATCCGATTACAACGGACTCAACTTTTACCATACTGCACCCCGAGGTCGAAATGTGCACCTTTTTGAGTGTCAAATATCCATTTATACACATATATATATATATATATATATATATATATATATATATATATATATATATATATATATATATATATATATATATATATATACATACATATATATATATATATATATATATATATATATATATATATATATATATATATATATATTGGTCTGTATACGTTCAGAAAAAAACAACGAAAATTGTATATTTATATATATATATATATATATATGTATGTATGTATGTATATATATATGCGTGTGTGTGTATTTGTATATATATATGTATATATATATATATATATATATATATATATACACACACGCATATATATATATATGCAAATACACACACACGCATATATATATATATATACATATATATATATATGTATATATATATATATATGCATGTGTGTGTATTTGTATATATATATATATATATGTGTGTGTGTATATATATATATATATATATATATATATATATATATATATATATATATAAATGGATATTTGACACCAACGAATATCCATAAAAACGTTATTCTCTGTGGGAACACAATTTGATCCGACAACCTGTCCTTACATGGTAAAAATATGCGATCCTTGCAGCAGGCTGTTTCTTTGCTGTGAATTGATTTACGCTGCTTAGGTCAGTCGGCATATTCTGACCGTGTAAAAATTGGGTTTCCCTTCAAAAAGTGTTTCCACTAAAAATAACGTCTTCGAATTATGTACAGGTCGTACTAATGGAGCAATAGGGCTGAAATTCTGAATATTTACTCCTTATTATATCGAGAAGTTTATGCTCGATTGGTCCCTTGGTTTGTGGCCGGCAGCATTCACGCTTTTTTTTTTTCGGTCAAGAATTTAAATTTTGGGTGGTCACTGCCAAACAGAAAGGGAGAGAGGTAATTACACATTTTCCCCTTTTTTATTTTAATTGCTCACTCCCAAAACGGCATGTAGTCAGAAGAAATTAGTCACGTGACAAACCAGAACCTGTTGTTATTAATATTTATATCAATAATGGTAATTGCATGATAACGGGGTCCAAACGCTTCATAAAAATTCAATATTACTTTCAATATAGATTGATGTCTGGTTTTGCTGTCTCATCTCTTTTGTTTTCTTTATTGACAGCTCGGAATTGTATTGCTGTCTTGAAAAGCAAATAATCAGCTGAGAAATCCCCACTCCTCGAGGAGCAATACACACCTGTGATTCAGCAGTAATGAATGGAAATTACCTTTGTTAATACCCTTCAAAGACCACCCATCCATCGGAATGTCCGTCATTTGTTTTGTTATAATCTGCATTATTCCTAAACAAAGGACTGATTCAAGAAATTATATCAATGCTAGATCTATCAAACGGAGACTCATCTCAGACAGGAGTTGGAGGCAAACTGATACTGTGTTCTGTGAATGAACAACGCCGGTGAATCTCGGAGTAACCCATGCTTTGAGGGGATCGTCTCTTTCTTTCCTTACATTCCTCAAAATATCCGTTTCTTTTTACCACGCCTTTTTTCTGAGCTTTTATAATACATAAGTTGATCCTCTGAGGCGTTGCAAGGCAGCGTCCAATTGTGTTCAAATTCCAGATCAAACTACCCGTGCTCGCTCCATACAATACAAAAACAGTTAACCAACATGTGAATATACCAATTAATAAGCAGATCCGCTTTTTCTTTACCCTCCCCTCCCTCTCTCTCTCTCTCTCTCTCTCTCTCTCTCTCTCTATATATATATATATATATATATATATATATATATATATATATATGTCTATATATATATAAATAAACATATACATACACAAAATAATTGAATTATTCAATCATCCAACCACATACAGCTGTTTCATTGTATTACAACTCTTCAGTGTTGCTATAGACAATCCATTATCCAATTCACTACCCCTATGTAGGATCGACACCCTTGCTTCAGACCCGGAGGCTAGCATTTTATCTCTGCCCTATGTAGAACTGGACAGTCAGTTATGCTGAATTTGAGCAATATATTTACTTACGCACAATTCCTCATCCACCAAAGTGCACTATTCCAGAGTTGGAAGAGCTTTGCTTATAGCTTATAAAGAACAAGTTACTTTACTTGGAAAGTACTCAACCGTGAGTACATATATGTATATTTAACAATCTCTATGTACACACGCGGTCACATGCACACATACACACACATACATATATATACGCACACATACGCATATACATATGAGTGTGTGTATGTTCATACGTGTTTATACATGTTTATACCAAAATTCACAAGGTGAACAAGACACTTTACAAGAAAAATTACTTGCCACTTATTTTCCACCGGCTCGTTCGAAGCATTCCCCCAGCACTGTACCACTGGCAAAAGGTAGTTGCAAGAGGCTGAACTACATATGATTGGTGTGCAGTGCATGAACTTTTTGAGAGCAACAAATATATAGATATAAACACACATTCAAGGTAACGCATGCATACACACACAGACACACACACACATATCAACACGAATACACACACACACACACACACATATATATATATATATGTATATATGTAACTGAATTTATTATCATTGAAACTGAATTTATTATCATTCTGTCCGATTATATATTCATTTTTCAATAACAATATATATACATACATTTATCTATATCTATACCTCTCTCTCTCTCTCTATATATATACATATATATATATGTATGTATGTATGTATATATATATATATATATATATATATATATATATACATATATATATGTATACACATATATATACACATATATATATATACACACACACACACACATATATATATATATATATATATATACACATATACATATATATATGTATGTATGTATGTATGCATAAACAAATAAAAGAAACAAACAGCCAAATTCAGATTAGTTTGAAATGAATGTGACCATTTGATTTTTACATTGTAACTATCACATTTTCACTCTGGATTTATTTTATTCTCCATCTCGTTTTTCATGTTCAATTTTATTAGAATATCTGTTCTTCGTACGGAATTATTTCCTTTGTCAATTTTCTTTTTCGTGATCCGCCCTGCTTTGTATTTCACTTTCTTTTCTTGTTTTCTTTTCAGGCTGCCATTCCTCGTCTTCTTCTTTTCTTCTGTCATCATTCTTTCCCTCTTCCCTGAAAAAGTTAATGATCCTTCACCGACGCGAAAAAAAAAGTGCACTAACAACGGTAGTCCATAGTTCCACAGGTTTTTCCATTTTATACTGAGAACATGATGAAAAGATTGTCTGTAACTTTAAATTAGTTGCGCATGTGCAACTGATGTCCAACGAGAAATATTTTTTTCTTATCGCATTAACGATCATTGCATCCTGCAAGGTATAAGTGGACAACGAATAAAAACTGAATCGTAAAGAAAATACATGATAAATGACCGTTGCAATAAGGAATGGTGATACAAAAAAATTAAGTCACAGTTCCTGTGAGTGCAAAATATATCCGGTACATTGTAAGAAGTTTTTGTTTTTTTTTTACATACTTATACATCTTCAAAATTCATCAAACATGGACTAAAGATTCCTGATTTTTTTCTATATTACTTTCCCAAGTTAAATACGTATTTGATTTTTTTAATCTGTTCTTTGGTCATAATTCTGTCAATATCGACGCCGCACAGAAATGTTGAAATCAACTTTATGAAATTTATCGGATACTTTTTGGACAAATAATGACTATAAGATATCAAATTCAACTTAATGGATTTTATTGCATACTTTTTGGACGAATTGTATATATGAGATGTTAAAATAATCTTTATGAAATGTATCGGATACTTCTTCACCATATTCTGAAATATGAAAAAGGTACTATGGATAGGTGCTTTTAGTTGCATCTATATCTGTGGAATGCTACCAACACATTGTGTACGAATGTGAAACATTTCCTACAGTCACTAAAGACATTAGAACCGTACATATATATATATATATATATATATATATATATATATATATATATATATATATATATATATATATATATATACAGAAATATATGTTTGAGTACATATGTATTTGTAATATTTTAGAAGTATCTAAATATGTTACACAGTAGGAGCAAGGAAGGCAGAGGGACAGTAACCTTGGAGTTTTTGTTATGTTTCCCCGTGCTGAAAAAAAGAAAGAAAATAGGTCAGAGCATTTGACCTACTGAAGTCAAGGAGTTGACCTTTGGTAATGTGATGCTGGCCAGTTGAGACGAATGGCGCTTTCAACTTGCTGGGCCTGGGAGTGTCAGATATACGTTTCAATTAAAAGTGACAGGCTGATAAAGGGTCAACCACTCCGGCGAAAATGTGTAAGAAAGTATGCGTGTATTATTATTCAGAGCATGTGTGATCTTATATGTGCGTGTGTATTTGTGTGTGGGTGTGTGTGTGTTAGAGGGAGACACAATTAGAGAGAGTGAAGCCTCGCATTTTACATAAACCGAGAGATATTAGTAGTCAGTGTTAAATTGGTGGTTGGCAGTCACTATCTTGTCCGATTCGAGTTGGAAGATTCGTCTCTCTGCTAAGAAATAGAAAACATGAATGATATTTGAATTTTCAATACATCCTTTGATTTTGCAAACAGAATGGAGCAGCTTTTCCTCACCGCAAGAATCAACACGGCCCGATATTTTGTAGATAATAACCTATTCATCATGCAGAGAGAGCCAAAATAAAAGCCTAGATTATTTTTTTTAATAATCAGACTCTTTTTTTTTAATACTTATCAAGTCACGTCCCTTCACAGGTGCAATGTCGTCGTATCTCCGAATTTTTGAGATGAGGTGTTATTATTACTTCCATATTTATTCAGACTATCCTCATCTTGGTTGTTTTTCGTACAACATTTCGGCCGTTGTACTCTACAGTCTTCATCAGGTATCATCTGGTAGGTGTGGGGAAGTACCAAACCGAGCCCTCTATTTAACCGACAGGGGTATATTGACTGCACTCCCCTCTTAGCATTAGTAGTATTATTATTGTCTCACTTAGAACCATTGAATTACTTGCAGAAATTTTGTCTGATTCTTTAACCAATATGCTATGTGTCCATGTGGACAACCGGTGCAAATTTTAGGAGCCTTAAACCTCAGGTGACAGTTTTTGGCTATGTTGTCCTTTTTGGGTCCTTTGCACAGTTTTCAGAGACCGGTTTAAATGCAATAATCTCATTGTATTACAACATATCTGACACGCAAGTGGTGGGTAACCCTACTTTAATAGGGCTCAGCCGCCACTGTCCAACATATATATGTTTATGCCAACGAGATTAAAAGCATATATATATATATATATATATATATATATATATATATATATATATATATATATATATATGCATGGCTATATATGTATGTATATGAGAGACATCAAAGACTATGTATCAGTATGTGTTTAGTATATATATATATATATATATATATATATATATATATATATATATATGTGTGTGTGTGTGTGTGTGTGTGTGTGTGTGTGTGAACGAGGGTTCAAGTTGATGATTTTATCTCGGAGTATATGAACTATGATCAGCAGCGAGTGGTTCGTGGTCATTATCCACGTTATACTGCGATGAAGAAATTTTTGGCTGCTCTAATGTATTCCACGCGACGAAAACCTATATTCGGATTGGGTGACATGACAACTACACACTATTACTTTAACCAATGTCTTTTTGCAAAGGGAATGCGTGGACATTGGTCATCTCATATGGCCTGGACAAACAAAACGAAGCAATTTTGAATTGAGAGAATTTAGTTTTGATTCCGAATAAAATTTACCCCACATGAAATTTACCCCCCAAAATTGCACCTCTACCCTACCGACGCACGAAGGGAAACACGGGGCTGATCGAATTGAAATGTCTTGGGAAATAACTTTTTTTTTTTAAAGACGTAAACAAGTAAGTGACAGAGAGCTTCAACGTAGTACACACTAGATTACACGGGTCATCAACTCCACGCGACCAGAGATTTGACATCCCCTTGTCCGAGGCGCGCAAAATCATTGTCAGCTTCTGCCTTTTATACCAAAAAGAGGAAATGGATGACAGTTTCTCTCATTCACCCCTCTATCTCTCAAATTATGGACGTTTTGATAGAAAAAAGTAAAATCTATTTCACATGACTGAAAACTAAGGTTTTCTAAAGCGAAGTGTCCGTGGTTTCTTGATGCATTCACTTTGTTTGCACGTGAAGTTTCTTCTTCTCCAGCTGGCACTGAGAGACACCACACTGACACCCGACTGACAACTCAATACCAGTCGATAAGACACCACACTGACACCCGCTTGAAAACTCAACACCAGTTGATGACACCACACTGACACCTGCTTGACAACTCAACATCGGTCAATAGGCGATCATCTCCATACTCTTCGATGTAAAACGTGTACCAAGCTCGATTCTAACTGAGTGTACCTGGATCGTAGCTTTGGTGCACATTTACCTAGAATTGCTGCTTTACTCTGGGACTCGTAAGACTCTGGCTTAGAGCTCATTCTTCATTTCAAGTCAGTGCTGTTTCCCCAACAATTGTATTGTAACGGTTTGAGTAGATACAATGAAAAGTCACACAAACTATGATGGGAAAATACTAATTTTAAATTCTTCATCTAAGGAAAATTCAAGATAATATCATTACTTATTGTCGATGATCGCTGGTCCAATGAATGGTAATGAAGAGCAACTAAAATTGTGATGAAATAAATACTAGTAAAAAATTAATATCGTTTCACAATACTTCTTCAAATACTTACAAAATTCAATATGATAACCCTAATTAATCAACATATTCTCCTGTATTGAGTTTTGAGATACAGTTTTCATAATATTATACAAGGATATCTCCAGACTTGCATATTAATCACTACATTCCGACCACTGTACACTGGGTTATTCCTTTATGTGCCCATTCAGCCTTCTGAGAATGTTCAGCAAACTATGGGACTGAATGGTTCTAGTCTATACCTCTCACGCCTGGTGTCGTTTCATGAGATTTCAGACTGCATATTTATAAACTCCCGCATGGTAATACCGTTGTGCTCACTCAACTAATCTTCCTGTAATCTCCCTGTACTGCTTGGCCAAAGGATTGAACTCTTGAATCCAGGAAATGAGATTAACATTTACTGAAGCTTAACGGATAAGTTGGATCCATGAGCAGGTTCCTAAGGCACGTGAACTAAAAATTCAAGATCAACACGAGGTATTCTTCTAAAAAAAAAGGAATATTTACATTACTCAAGAGTACAAGTCACTCTTTTGGATTCATAACCTTGCTATGAAAATAGAATCAATCCTAAGTTGAGTTATACATGTATACATATTCCTGAATGTGTGTGTACATGTTTGCGTTTGATTATTTTTATTTCTCTGTTTATCTCAGTCTGTTCCTACACATCGATCAGCTTACTGTCTCTTTTTCCAGTCAGTGCACATCTATCCATCTAGTTATCTATCTACCCATCCAAGTTTCGTCAGATCCATCTATCTCCACTTGCACTTTACCCGAGAATTGAACACAAAGATTTTTTTAAAATATGATTAACATTAACTGGCTTTAAACAGATATGACGAACACGTGAGAAAGTTTCGAGTGTACACTGACAAAAAATCTTGAGATTGAAAAAAGAGTATTTTTTTTTCTAAAAGATAAGAAACGTCTACAGTATTCAAGAGTACAAGTCAACTTTGCCATGAAGACATCATCAATCCTTATTTTTTACCATTCATTGAATAATGTATTATACGAGCCAAATAATGTATTTTTTCCGTGTAGGAGATGCACGTCTTCACAACAGGTGATATTTAGAATCACCCTGTTTCATTACATATCTAAAGTTATGAATATGCTTAATCTCGTACATTGTTGAAGATAGAATATCACTCTTCATATCTTGCAAGAACTCGTTTTGTTTTGTTTTTTTATGAATAAATTCTAATGGGATTTTAAATGCATTTCATAATTGATTTATAAATTCTGTCTAGAGGAAGAAACCTTTGTTGTTTCATGCGTAGCGCCATCATGAACTAAAAACGCTGTAGTGCCTACATTTGAATATTAGCATCTATAATCATAGTTTGAGACCTAAACCATTAAGGACATAGATATCAATAATGGCTGAACGAATATTCGGTAGTGCTCATTAAAATGTCAGCAACAATTTGTACATGATTTAACCAATGGCCTATATTCACTCAGACGCAATAAAGTAGAATTTAAAGGAATAATTTTCCAGTGGAGTTCAATGAATGCATTATATATATATATATATATATATATATATATATATATATATATATATATATATATATATGCATATATTTATATATATATATTGATTAGCACCTTTCAAGGTTTATAATGGTTGCAACAGCTTTTCATGCTATCCAACCCTTCGAAACAGATTTTATTAATTACTGACCTAACATGAAAACAACTGTTCTCCTCTCCAACGAAGTGATCTTGAGCATATACAAAGCGTTTTCGCAAAAGTACTGCTCACAAAACGTTATCAGCTAAAGTTCCTACTTCAGTTTGTGCGATTTTTCAAATACCCCGAATTCGTGGATGGTATCCGTATTAGTTGAGATAGCTACGTATATATACCCAAACACAGGCACGCAAATAAACAAATGCACACCCAGACAAACAACTCTGAAATACATATACAAAAGAATTGTTTGTCTCGAACCCTCATGCTGTTCTGCACGTTACCTTAGCAGATTATTCATACTGAGCCCAAATAATAGAGCTCAAATTGGAGTATAATGATATTTTCCACAGGTATTCGATGTGCCTGTTCATTTTCATTTTTGCACTCGGAAATCTCCACATTCCAGTAAATTTCAGCCGCTTTCTGGCAGTTCCTTTTTACCACTTGGCATATCCTTATTGTTTTTAAACTAATGGGATTGCCTTGTTAGGTTGAGCCTGTTCTTCCGAAAGTATGCCATCCTAGAGTTGGATCTTCGCTTGAATCAATGTGTCCTCCCAATAGTCACCCCTCTAGTTGAAACATGAAACTTAGCTGAAAGATAGGCCCCCAAACTGAGAACCGTGCAACGTGCACGAAGGAAAATCATGCTCAATATCACATAGAGATCACAAAACAGCACAGTATATTAGATTAGAAAACTGGAGTCAGGTAAATCATAGAATTTAATGTAAAACTCAAATGGCAATAACTCGGTATCATATTGCAAGGAGGTCATACAACCATTGGACGTCACAACTCACAACGTGGATACCCAGAGATCATATGCCGAACTGTGGTGTGACAAACCTGACAAATTCAGAAAGTATTTGCTCTGTGATGCCCATGATAGAGAGGTCTGGCGAATCTCAGACGAGGTCTATGTCCAGTGATGGATGCTAAAAGGCTACTGTTGCTGATGATGATGATCCCCTTCTCAAATGCTTAATTCTGTGTTGCACAAGTTGTCTGCAGGGTACAGGCCTCATCCCTGGCAATGTAGGAAAACCTTCAACATCTAAAGTTATACTGGTGACTTTGTCTGAGAATCTCAGATGATACAAAAACTCAACAAAATTTTGGATACAAGTAATAAAGATTAATAGAAAAATGAAAAGACTTCGTCCTGAAACTACTGACAACAGTTTGGAAGCCAAAGATAACAGTGGCCGGATATTGAGACGGAGACAGCAAAGATAGATATACTGGTATAAGAGAGTTATTAAATAATGAAAAGTCTTTGTCTTAAAACCACAGACTATTTGAATGGACAAAGATCAATATAGGCCAAGATGTTTTGATAAATAAAACAAAGGTGAATATGTACCAGTCTTAATAATGTATCAGATAAATAAAGATGACACTGGATCTTCAAAGAAAGGAGAATACAGAAAGAGAGGTAATAAACAGAAGACTGAATTTTTTTAAAAATCGACTATCAAACGAAAGCAATCATTTGTGGAATCAGTACAAGAAGCGATAAATATCGGTGGCTTTTACATATGAACTTCCTAATCTGTCTGTTGCCATCAATCCTTAATAAATGCAATTTGTACCCGTATGTGTGTGTGTGTAATATATATATATATATATATATATATATATATATATATATATATATATATAATCATACTAATTCCGCCATCCATCGTATTACAACTCTTCAGTGTACCTATAGACTATTCGTTATCCCATCCAGTACCACGAGGTAGGATCGAAACCTTCGCTTGAGGCCCAGAGGCTTAAATCTTCTCCGCCCTACGCAGAACTGGACGGTCAGTAAAGTTGAATTTAAGCGAAGTATTTACTCATGTATAATCCCCCATCCACCAAAGTGTTTTATATATATATATATATATATATATATATATATATATATATATATATATATATATATATATATATATATATATATATATATATATATATATTGTTTTTGTGTGTAAATCTGTTCTTAACGTTTGCAGATCGCCTATCTCTATGTAGTGAAGACATCTTGTGACGTGTATCTATGCAATGGAATCTTCTGTTTATGTCGTTGAGAAACGATTTTTTTGTTATGTCAAACTTAAATAAATAAAATTCCAAGATTATTCGATAGTGAATGATTTAAGCAATTGAATAACGTTGTCATTTTTCGACTGCACATTAAACTAAATAATAAACAAACTTTGTCTGAGAAATATAAGATAAAGCACATAAAATTTTAAAAAAACGAAGTCAGTGAATGAACGATGAGAAGACATCAGATGTACACAACAAGAGAAAAAGAAAAGATCGGTAAGTAAAAGAAAAAAAAAGCCGACAAACATAAAGAATGACAGGATTAAATTTCGGGGTCGTTACCGTAAGAGAATGGGAAAAAGAATAGAATGGCTACATAGATTTACCTAAGCTGGATTAACCTGACCAGAAGACTACTTTTCCTCGTCGGAGGGACACAAGTAATGGATGATTGATAAGGCGAATGACCGAAGTTTCGGTCAGGCTTGTCGGTCCGATTAAATCCCTCTCTGTTTTCTATTTATCTGCCATTCCCTGTCTTGCATTATATCCTTCAATTTATCTATTCCTCTTTATCTCACGATTTCTTTGAGAGTAAACTTCGAATCTAGTAAACGATATATGAGTCTGAACAAAAACCAACCATCTTAACGATTACAGAATGACGGTCCGAGAGTTACGGTGGAAAGTAACAGAAATGAAATGACAAGAATACAAGTAAAAAATCTCATAACGATTGAAAATTTTCCGTCCGAGAAAATTGGCTAATATTACTATGATGGCGTAGGTGAATATATACGGTGGCAGTCTTTTGGTAGATGAAGGTTACAAGTTCAATTCTTCGCAAGAGACTAATTTTCATTTCCGATTCGTTCTGCTTACTGACGATTGTACCAACGGAGACAAAAATGAATAGAATTAAAACACATGTAAAAGAAATTAATGATAATTGTCAATGTTTCCTTTAAAAAATCAATATAACATTACAAAAATACTACTAAAATCCATGAGGAATAAGATGAAGGAAATACCGGTGAAAGAATTCAAGTAATATTAAAAACCAACTGCAGTTTTATATTCTTGGTGCCCAATGTTACTTATAACTACTGGCACCTGAGATAGCTACGTTATTCGAACAAAGTAGGCCATTACATCTACCTAGGGCAACGAATATGTATGAAGCCTATAAAAGAGGAAGAGATCAAGCGAAGTATCACCCTAGGAGGGCAAGCCTTTGGCAGAGCAAATTCAACTTTCAAAAACATGTTGATCCCAATAATCCTAAAAAGAAGAGTATGTAACCAATGCATCCTCTCAATAGTCACTTATGGAGCTGAACCATGGAACTTAACCAAGACACAGAGCTGCAAACTGAGAAGTGTGCAACGCACACATGAAAGAGTCATGCTAAAGCTCACGTGGAGAGATCATAAGATAGCACAATGTATAAGGAAGAAAACGGGAGTCTGAGACATCATAGAGTCTACTAGAAAACTTAAAAGGCAATGTGCAGACCATGTGGCAAGAATGAAAGACAACCAATGGACATCACGACTCACAACATGGATCCCAAGAGATCACATGAGATACCGAGGCTGACAGATCACAAGATGGAGAGATGAACTATACAGATTCAGAAAATACTGGCTCCGCAACGCCCACGATAAAGAAGTGTGGCGAATCCTGGGGATGGTCAATGTCCAAAGATGGATGCTAAAAGACTGATGATGATGATGATGATGATGATGATGATGACGATGATGATGATGGTGATGATGATGATTTGTGTGGAATATATGCATGCAGATGCTTGTGTTGAATAACTAAAGGTCTAAGAAAGAAATCACTCTGCTTTGTATTTTGATAACAGCATTTTTGTTCATTTGTTAACTTGTTGATTCTGTTGTGAAAGAAGGTACAATAGTACTTGTTTAAAAAATACCGGTAAGAGAAAGAAAGATTAACCTTATTTCCCGGGTAAAGAAAGAGAGAGAGACAGAGAGACAAAGAGACGGAGAGACGGAGAGTTTAAGCATCAAAGACAGATCAAGATGTCAGTTTGCTGAGCGGTCCCTATTTTCCACGGTCACAGCTGATTAACTTCGACTTTAACATGGTTTGTCAATTGCACACAGGCACTAGAACATATGCGTAAAGAGGCAAGTATCTTAACCAGAGCCCCTTTTCTCTAAAGTGTGACTGATTCTCTTATTCTCATCTGATTTCATCTTTGTTTTCTTTCTATCCATTCAATTTTTTTCACCGGAAAATATTCCTCCAATTTTATCTTCCTAGACTAGAATTATTTTGATCCGTCGAAAACATTGGAGAAATGCTCAACTTGATTATTAAAAACGTTGCTACGCTGTTTGCAGACAGTTATTTTTATCAATATCATAAATGTTTTTAGAATTCACTGTCCAAACGACCCGGAAAACTCACCCAACTTGCGCACGAGTATACACCCACTGATTTCATCTTGCATAAATACAGAATTGTGGTGTAACATATATGCATACATTTATACATACGTTCATATACAGCATACATACATATGCATATATATATATAAACATATATATACACTTACATATATACATATATATGTGTGTGTGTGTGTGTGTGTGTGTGTATGCCAACCATCCCTCATATATGCATACGCGCACAGACTATATATAAATATCCTTAATGACAAACGTTTCTTCTCATATATTTTTTTAAAATCCAATATCGAAACTTCCCTATGCCATAATATCAAACTTTTCTCTCAACAAAACTTGTTTAGCATTTTACTCATACTCCCAGTCTACCGTGGTGAGTAAATAATGCATATCAGAAATGAAGAATGAGCCCCCGGCAGGAATCTAAAATAATCTTTGCCTCGGGGAGCCTACTGTTTCAGCTACGTGATTCCTCCGGCTGGTAGAAAAAATTAAACGTAGACATTAAAACTCATGTTCAATAATTCATGTCATTCAACGCCATATGTAACGATGTTGCTGTTTCTCTTGCACTCGTGATATCAGCTGTACTGACACTGGACCGATTTTCTATTAAATGAAGCATTTTCAACTATTGATAATGTTTTACTGTTATTTTTTTATAATAACTCTAGCCACTCTACTAACTTCCAGCTTACCTCTAGAAACTGAATGCTAAAAACAAAGCACCAATGTTTCGCGTAGTTGCTACTGAATAGAATTTCACCAAGTAAATAGAAATGCATCACAATGTATTGTCTAGTATTTGAGCTAGACGCGCTGGCGTAACGCAATGCACTTGTCTGTGAATACGTTAACAAATCACGGAGGTTGCAAAATTAAAGACAAAGGAAGATATTCCATGACTAAATTTATAGTTCTTCTTTTCTTATCTTTGCAGTACTTTTGCTGACCTGGGAAATGACTTGTAACCTCAAAAGTCAAGTGTGAAGGCTCTATTCTTTCCCCCCTAACTCGCGCATTGCCCGAATAAACTCCTATTTGGTATTTCGTAGCCCTTCTCGTGTCTGTCAATTTATATACAAATGAGATTTTCTAATCCCAAAAATCTATCAGGTTTTCACGAGATCCCGGCTCGTGGGAGGGTGTCTGAGGCAATGAAAGCGCATCCATTTACCTGGGAGCTAATTTTTTCTAATGAAACTCGATAGATGTACAACGAAATTACTGACCAATGAAGATCATAGATTTTCATGGCGTAAAACAAAACTCCTTTGGGTCTATCTTTCCTTAATACGTTTTCAATCTTCTTACAAAGTTCTCAACTCAGCATGTGGTAGGTCCATGGAAAAGGTTATATATGCAGAGAACCCTTTGGTCTGCTTCAAGCATATTTGGGCTCCGAGAAAGAATTTTCTAGTCACAGAAACAGGAACCATGGGAATTTTTTTCCCGAAAAAAAAACTTGAAGAACCTTCATTCAAATAAGAACGTTGAACTAACGATATTTTGATATCATCACACTCATCTGTATTCAACGTGGAGGTATGTTTCAGGCAAATGTAAGCCTTGGTGTAACGAAAATGACTGGCAGGTGATTAAAAAACTTTGATTCGGGCAAATATAGTCCCGTGAGTGATATAAATAGGAAACGTTGAATTCATATTCTCTAGAATATTGCATTTTTCGTGACACAGAATGGCATAAATGGTGCAAAGCTGAAAATGTTGAATGTTTAAGCGATGTAATTTTTTTAAAATGTATGTGGCAATATAACCGTGATTAAGGGAAATAGTTTCGTCTTTTTGAAAGGAAGATTGACTATAATTATATGTTGAAACATTATACGATATTGATTGGCAACTAACATTTGTTTTGTTCTAATAACTAAGAATTATGTGTTTTGTACGTATTTTTATACATTGATTTGTCATAAATGGTTTTAATGAGAAAATGATACACATACGATAAGGTACAATGGAGAGAGAGAATGTTTCAAGACGTACATTAATTAGTTTTGCACACACGCAAAATTAGGAAACTAGATGTGTGTGAACACAAATCAAGTAAAGTAATATGAGAAAACAATATTTTATTGATGAACAATGAAAAAAAAGTTGTAGAAAAAAAAACAGATGGTGGACAAAGAAAAACGATGGACAATTCTTTTGGCGATGCCACAAAACAAATCAAGCACGATGGCCGATTGCAGTTCGCACAAATGTTTCTTTTCAAGATCTCAGTTTCTCCTTGATAAACTACTATGCAATGTTTTTGATGACATGGTATTTTGATACGTTTCAGTTGGACAACCGAACTATTCCTGGCCAGGATTAACTAAAACTGCAAACTTCATAACAAAACTGATCTGCTTCGTTCTATAATTTTCCAACTTGCATGTTCTGTTTACGGATACACACTTGAGCGCATTACAGAACACAAAATTGATCCAAAATCTGGTACGAAGTTTGCAGTAGTAGTTTCTGTTTTAAGATCATGTGATACTATCTCTTACAGATTTCCACCTATTTGGAAAATTCATAGACAGTCAGGTGATGATTTTCACGGATCTCAGCGTTCTGTTTTTTTTTTTATGTGATAGTCACCCATTCACTTAAGAAAGAACGGCAAACGTACTTCATAGCACGTATAGCTCAAACACTAAGCAATGTGACGTATAACATTTTTTATGAATAGAAAAAACAAAAGCTTACTGCTAAACAACATGCTCAAATGTCTCACTGGTGTGATTCAAAGTTTTGTTTCATTCTGGACGCACCTATATTGAGAAACACGAAGAGAGTGTTCGGGCGTCCCTAAATCTAAAAATAACAATGAGCTTCTTGCTACCATTGGCTATGCGACATTAATTGTTGAAAATTATCTCTTTAGATTTGAATTGGCATGTGGATTCAGGGTCGATTTGCTTACTCAAGACTTGAATCATAAAAAGTGAGGCTTAACATATTGTCGTATTTCAAGCTTTCCATTTAATTCCGAGTAAATTACAAGTCTTTACCTTTGACATTGAGGCAGACAGACACGGAAGAAGGTTATTTGACGGGTGGACGCTAAAACACCTCCCAAAATAACTATAATATGAGAAATGTTTACGGGTCATTGTGTGCGTGCATGAATGTGCGTATGCACTGTAAATGAAATTAATCTATGTATGCATGTAAGCACTGCAATTACTAAACAACAGGCCATTGTATAGCGTTGATATTCACAATATATAATAGTCAGCACATTAGGAACTGCAGCTCTGAGTTTGATGTTGTTTTGATCAACGACCCTCGAGGATTCTAATACAAATATCTTTTTAAAACTATAGATTTTATCTAAAGATATATATAGATAAACTGCAGATTTTATGTAAGGATGTATATATAAAATATCCAATTTGACAATGCTAAAAGGAGTTATCGAAAAAGTCTGAGACTATAGTCCCGTAAGATGGAGGAAAATTATTTAACATGGCAACTATGTCAGGTTGCTCCACACACCATAAGTCCAGGCCTTTACCGAAGATGCGCTCTTGGAACTGGCAGTTCATATCGTGAGAGAAACCCGAACTTATGTTGATCTTTATTGGGAAGGCTTAAGATTTTTCCGTAATAGATTAATGATGGTTGTTTTTCGTTTTTCGTTTTTTTGCTTTATGTCGTCTTAGATGGTGACAGTAACCGGAATTGAGGTAATTCCCTCGTATATTCGAAGTAGTGTATAACAAACTAATGGAAAACAGAGAATACCCCCTACCAACGGAAGATCTTTAAATTCAGCCTAGTAAATAGCACACAATGATAGGGGACATAGAGGTATATGGAATGCGTTTTGATCTCTGTGATGGATTTTATATATAAGATAGTTCGGAAATTTTGAGATACGAAAGAGAACATAACATTCCTAAAACAATAAGAGCCAGAAACCATGTTAACGCGACTAAACTTACCTCCTGGTACAATGTTTCACCTCTCTGCAATACTTATTCCTCTATCGACACCTTTTCCATCTAAGAAGCGTATAAAATTGCATAAATCCCCATGAGTTTTGTCGTTTATCCCAAAGGAATAGAATTCTTTCAACACAAATAACTTACACAGCAATTTTCACGTCTTGACGGACACTCTAGGATTACAGAGTCCAATTAGGTTTGTATAACATGAGCTGCAAGCAGGCCAATTATAGATATTATTGTTACGGCTACAATTCGGGAAAATTGTGGAGATGAAATATTCACACTTTGTGTGTCCTTGGTGTGTACACACATGAGCTGAAAGAATTGATCGTTAGGTTGTGTTTCGTGATGGGAAGATATCTGAATAATTACCGTTGCTTCTGGCTTCTTTCTTGGGGGAGGGATTCGTTTTCGTTCCTATCAGTTGGTTACTGTAAAACACACCGTTGCCAAATACTTAAAAGAATATCAAAGTGTAATGTGATCTTCTGCTGCCCTTCTCTAGAACACAGTGGATTTTGTACATTTCTTATTGAAAAAATATATACATCAGTTACCATAGACAGAAAAAGTGCATCGCGTTTTTGTCACAAAATACTCTATTCCAATCAATCTATCTCATCATTATTCAGTCATCAACGTATTTTCCATTACTCATGTATCATGTTACGTAATCTGTCCAAGAAATGATTTCAGTTATGATTCGATGATACATTTTCGAAAAGATGGCAGGATATGTTGAACTGGTCGAAACCGTTCATAAAAAATAGTTTGTGGGGAAAATCCTATGTGTGCTTTAGGATCATTTCCTTCGTCGAATTGGTAGCAGAAAACGAGCACTGTCATGTACAAGAATCAAAAGCTGATTTTCTTGCATAAAATCTGTTTTGAGTCAGCAACATTATTTCAGATCCTTCCGTCGTTTATGAGATCCTCGTCGTATCTTATATATATATATATATATATATATATATATATATATATATATATATATATATATATATATATATATATATATATATCAATTTCGTTTGGCCTTTTGCTCTATCTATAATCATTTTGTCTTGCCAAATGTAAAACCAACCTCCATTGTTATTGTTTGATTTTCTGTATGAGATCTCTTATCGAATTTTTCCCCTTGATCTACGATGATCTTTTTACCTCTTAGAGTTATCCCTTGCATTACTCTTTCCATGGCTTTTTGCGTGATTTTAAGCCAGTTTCCTGTTCGCTCTGTTAATTTCCATGTTTCACATCTGTAATTCATAACTAATAATAGGCATCGATTATATATTTATCTTTAATCTTCAAACTTTATTAGTTGACTGAGATAAAAGTACTTGCCAACAATTTTCCTAAGTGTAACCCCTCCTTCTTGCAGTCATTCCTTCCATTTTCCCAATTTAGATCGCTCAACATGTTTTGTAATTTTTCCGATGCTTCTTTCAGCGAAACGCAAGTCATATGAATATTCCCCCTCTATGTTTATACACGTTGCCTCCGGCTTTCCAAAGGACGCTTTCAAGACATGCAATGAAAGGTTCAACAGCCCCTAGTCGCACTGTTTTTGTATCTTCATCTTATTCATGTATCCAAGCATTTTGATGATTGCAGTGTCACTTTTTTATATGTTCTGGTGAACTTGTATATAATTCTTGTGAACAAGAGAGTGGTCCGTTGTATTCAAATGACTTTTTGATTGGTTGATTTTTTTAGTATGTCGAGTTTTGTTCGATAACCACTTCTAAAGCCTGTTTGGTTGCGTGGTCGATTTTAATTTAAATGATTATTAATTCTTTTTTAACTATTTTTGTAAGTCGTTTATGTATATTACATAATAGTTTATTAACGCTGTAGTTGGGAAGGTCACTCCCTGAAATACAATCACTTATCCCGGTCAGAAGTTTTTTAGGTACTTTTTCTCTTTCTAGTATACACTATGTGAATAGCTGTGCCAGTCCTTTGTGAAAGATCTCCCTTGCATCTTCCAAAATTGCTGTCGTATCACAACCCTGGTCAGGGATAAATCTATTTATACAACACTAATGATTATTTGCTTCTATGTGTCTTATAGCATCCCAAGGGGTGAATATTAGTTTTGTCTTTTTTGGATTTTTTTTTTGTTGTTTTCTTTCGGGGGGGCTGGGTTTCTTTGTTTTTTTCAAGTTTATACGGACCAGATCATGTGATATGCTGAATTGACATCCAAGGTCACTTTAGATTGCCACAGGTAAAATCACAAGTCGAAACTGCAATCTGCAGTAAAACTGAAGCGTGGGCTAAATGAAGAATCTCTGAGTAAACAATAATACTGCACAATATAACCAACTGAAAAGCTATAAATCGACCCTGGACAACGAATATCATACGACTTTGCTTTCCGGCATTCTGTTCGTCTTGTTATCAGGAGAAGTAATTAAGTGTCTGGAACTGATTGCGAAACGATTTTCGGTTCTTGGGGTTTAATTCCGTAGTGGGTTTTCGAGATTACTGACTATCTCTGAAACTATTTGTCACCATTTATCACGGTCTTTTACGGCCATCCCACTTCTAATAGTATCACTACGTTTCAATATGTCCAGGGCTTTATTGTCTTGCGACTTTTATGGATACCAGTCCATGATCCGTCGCTATCATTAGATAAGAGGCTTGACTGATGGATGCTATTGATAACATGAGTGTAACAGAAACCGCAGGAAAGGAAAACGGGGGAGGAAAACAAATCTAGCTAATTTACCGAGAGGTTAGGAAGGGTGAAAGGAGCAAAAAAATCAGGAAATTTAATGAGAAGGTAGGAAGGGAGAAAGGGAAAAGTAAAAAGAGAAAAAAAAGAAGTTCCGTGGTTTAATTAGCGAGTGCAAAGTGAAATAGGCTTTTCTAGTCAAGTTAATACAGTTAGGAACTGGAACATATTCGTTAAACATAGCAAATATTTACTAAAGAAATTAACCAATCAAAAAGTCATCTGAATACAACGAACCACTCTCTGGTTCACAAGAATTATGTACAAGTTCAGCAGAGCATATACGAAAATGAGACTGCAATTATCAAACTATTAAACTATTAACCAGTTAGCTAGAGATACAAAGAAATAGGTTTCGAAAATTGCATTGGAAGCCTTGAGAATCAGTATTAGAATGTTTATCCCTTTCTTTTTTTACTATTGTTATATTTGTAATTGGTCTCGAACACCGGTCCTAACGATAAGTAAGCAAACTCGTCAGTCACTGAGCTTGTAGTCTGATTTCTTAGTTGAGACAAGTATGGCATGATGCCAAATAGAGGATATGAAAGTAAAAAGTGTTGTTCCAATATTGAAATTTGAAGAGTCTACGTATCTTTAGTAAGATAGACCAGACACGTTTTAATTAATTAAAATTGTCACCTCCATTCTGTCAATAAGAAGTTTCATATATATAGGTGTGTCCAGGAGAGAGTGAAGAGTGGGGAAGGGGGAGAATGGAAAGAAAAGAAAATTGAATGAAAAGCAGGAACCAAAGTAAGGTGACAGATATGGTGCTACTGCATTAACTTCACGCCAGGTGGAAATTCAGAAACAAATGTACCACGTCTTCCATCTAGGCAGCCAGTCAATGTTCTTCAAAACCTATAGATTATTGGATATTGTGTCTCATATAACAAATATATTAATTCCAGAAAGCATGAGAAAGGTTGTTGTTTTATCAACTGTGCATTCTGGAAAGAGACAAACTGTGCATGTTACAGTGTCTTACGAGTGCCCGGGATCTACGTGAACAGCGGTAGTCATTCTTTGGATCAGAATATGATGATGAGTTTTTTTTTCTATGCTATAACAGTAATTCCACTGTTTTCAGAGGTTATTATTTTCAGTCGAGAAATGCATCACTTTGTTGTGGCAGCTCAATTAACCATATATTACGCAAGGGCTTTTTTGCTGCAGAATGATTCTTTTTCTGCCTAGTCAGTAACTAATACGGCATAGGAATCCTTTATTTTTCTTCTTTGTGCCAATCAAAATTCACTTGTTGACTCAGGGTCCTATTGATGCAAACTGCCTCTCCACACTCAGTCCTTAACTTAATTAAGGACTTCATCTCTCTTCACTGCATATATTGGCAAGAATTACGATATTATCCCGGTCTTACCATTCTCGATTGACTGGCAATTATATCGATCTCTAACCTAGCTGAGATATCTCTGACTTAGCTACCTTTACTACTAAGAACAATGTATATATCCAAATTCTCTCACTGTATATTGCTTTTTTTTTCTCCTCTCAGCCCTTGGAATTCAATCGCAAACAACACACAATGTCATTTTTCTCTCACATATCGTTCAGTCATCGATCATACAGCACTAACCGAACCCAAAATACTATTGTCAGAAATTGCCACCAACAACGAATAACTCAGTCGCCATAATAATACATCTAAGCCCTCACGTCTTGAAGAGATTAATGTTATGTGAGCAGATTGCTGATAAAGGAAATTCAACATGTAGCCTGTAGATTCTCGAATAAAGATCTTGATTTAAAGTAGTTGGCAGACACATAAAAGCCGTAACAAACATGAACTGTATAAACCCAGAAATCACAATCATTTAGCGAAGATGTTAAGCTCAACTTACTGTAATATTTATTGATCGAATAAATTGAATTCTGAAGCTAACATCTCCAGCAAGGGAGGAGACGTATTATACACTTGGCATTGTTATATCCCAAGCTTTATTTGTGGAAATCAATGCTAAATTTAAGGGATATTAGTTGCAGGAAGATTACTTAGGTTAACATTCAAAATGGGTACTGTCTATCAGACTAGTAAATCAGCATTCAAAACAGTAGTTTTTACCTAGGCTGAACACTTCTCACTCGCAATGGTGGTAAATATACAACTATCTCAGTTAGGAGACAGGAGCATGATGGACATAATATCAATCAGACATAATATAACGGGAATGAGTGTCCAGGTATAACGTGTTCAGCTACTCCTTCCCCATACCCGATGCTACCAATTCATGATTTGTTAACAACTACCTGGCCTTTTATGTAGGCTCGAGAGTTTCACATTTCACCGCAGACAGCAAATGGTGTTTCAAGCACTAAAATGTCGAGTGTCGATTTTCAAGGCTGGAAAGTATATATATGATCAGTCTGTAGCTTCCTGATAAAAATAACATAACAAATATATTCTAATAAAATCTCTTTCCATGAATGTATATGATTGTACTAAGTAACTGCTAGATTAGGGAAGTGTTTGCTTTCATTGGTGAACAATTATTGTATTTTGGAGGAGATGTTTCTTGCTCAACATCATCAGTAAGAGTGTTCGATGACTTTTTTTAGTAAAAATCAGAGGATTGACCAGTCCCTGGTTTTTGTCTTTGGCTTTAATGGAATGTTTTCACCGTGTTTCGAATATACTACACTACTGCAGCATTAAACTTCCCCTCATTACCTACACAGCAAGAAACGCTTATAAATAACACTATCCCATGTGATCTTCGTTACATCTTATCAAACTATACACAAAAAGATGAAACATAAATGAGATCAATTTGTTTACGGTTATTTTTTGGGTGGTGGTGTTCAAAAAAAAATATTTGCATCAGTTTTATAAAGCGTCAGTTTTTTTTTTAAGAAGAACATGTTTAGCATTTTGTTTCTATTGGTGGTGTCATTTTTATGCCAACCCTTACGTAACATCCATTGTGCAAAATTAAGATTTGGAAATAATTAGTTTTTTTCCGGTGTAGAATGGATTATTTCGGGTAATTTTTTTCCTTTCATTTTTAATCATGCTAGAAAAATCCTGTTTCTGAAAAATGATTCGGGAGTTTGAGCAATAGACGAAAAAAGAATTTCTAGTAAAGCATTATACTTACATTGTATTTAGCACACCATCCCCCAACAAAACCAGAATGTGTTTTTCAACAACCGAAAGTCATCGAATGGTAACAAAGATGTTATTGACTGGAGCCACAAAAGATCTTCGGAAAACAAATTTCCAATTCGCTCTTTGTTTTTACTGGTAAGAAAAATCATAACCCCAAAATTAACTTGAAATCATTGACAATGAAATAACTTCTATATCGAAAATGGAAATGAGTGATATTGTTTTCAAGTGATATATTTTCAAAATCTTTAAATAGGGATTAGATGAGGACAGGGAATTACCCCATCTGCTATTATGATTAATATTCATTTCACGAAAATATCAAAATATTGAACTAAATTACGTATTGTAGTCAGGTTTTAGATTAGGATAATATGTAATACTTAAATTTTGCAAAATACTTTCAATAAATACGGTTATCCAAAAATTTCTGTTGGTATACGACTGACGACGCCTTTGTATTACTGATAGAACAACGGCGAGAGTAACATCAAAATCTGAAGGAACTCAAGAAATATGTTTCAGTTGTTCAATTGGTAGAGTGTCCGATTTCCACCAATCAGGTCGCACGTTGAAACCCGAGTACGAACATGAGTGAATTTATGTATCTCTAATTCTATCATGTGTGCACACAAACATGATGACAGACAACTGATTTTTTTATACATGTATGATTGTTTGTGTGTGTGTGTGTGTGTGTGTGTGTGTGTGATCTTTGCAATAGTGTAATTCTTGAGGTTCGGCTGTGAAAGCAAGCCATTGCAAAGGAAATCACTTGCGACACCTCAATAGTCTGTTTCTTGGAGTTACGCCCCCTTAATTATGGGCAGAATGAAACTCACACTGACTAATTGGGAACAGCTTCCCTTGTCACTAATCATCTCAGAAGAAATATGAAAGAATGCCAGCCTGTACGCATGCGCCTGAAACAGATAATATATCTTCTTTTACTTTCGTATTATTGGTATTCATAAATGGGAATATATTAACGCTGCATAGATTTGTTCAATTGCTAGCATTCCTTGCTTAGAAATGAGTTAACAAGTATTTTTGACAAATGTGCGGTTATTCTGTAAAGTTTCCACATGAACCTTTCGTAAGCCGACATGGCTGAAAGTGAAGAAACAAGCACTATTAATTTATACAAGAAATGTTTTTGAGCGTCACTAGACCTCAGAAAGTAATGATGACGGTATATTAGGCTTACTTGACGCAGGTTGCAATGGTGGGAGGTACAGGATACTGGGGTGTACGAGAGAGATAAAGATGAAGATAGTACGTAAGCCTTTTTAACCCTGAACACAATTTCCACTTTTAGCTTTTTCTATGAATTCAAAGAGTGACGTCATATTTGATTTGGGAAAAAAAAGAGGATTTTCGACAGCCATGTATGATATTTCAAACCAGTGTGATAATCTCTTGCTTTTCATTCGCTGACTGAGTTTTCTTATTTTGGGGGAACTGAGTAATGCAATTATGTTGTGGATGATTCGAGCTCAAAATAAGAAGAAATTAAGCCAAGAAACACTTTAGGTTGGCAAGCATTCAGTCGATCAGGCCTAACCTTTAAGAACAAGAAAATTCCATTAGTTTTAAAGAGAAAGGTACACAACTAACCTATCCTCTCGTTAATCAGTTATGGAGCTGAAACAGGGAACCTAACCAAAGGACTGATCATCAAACTGAGAAACATGTAACGTGCGTATGAGAAAATCACGCTCAACAACTCATGGAAAATTCGCAAAACAGCATAGTATTTTAGAGAGAACACAGAGGTCAGGGATATTAGAGTACGTATGAGTAAAATCAAATGTCAATTGGTGGGTCATATTGCATGAATGTCAGGCTACCTATTAACATCGTGACTCATAACATGGATACCATACACAGAATCGTAACTGGCAAAATAGAAGATGACAACGTAGTAGATAAGACCGGAAAGTACTGGCCCTGTGACGTCCATGATAGAGAGTTATGGCGAAATTTGAGGGAAAGTATATGTCCAACGACAGACTCTTAAAGGCTGATGATGATTATCATCATCATCATCATCAACATCAACATCAACATCATTTGTTTAGTTGTAATCACAATATTGTGAGAATTTTTTCAGGCCTTCCTTACGTTGCCTGTGTTTATGAGATTAAATAGAAAGACGGTTTTTTTTCTCTCCAAATAATGGTAATTGAATATTGACTAAAGTTCCTCCAGTAAAATAGATTGATATTACTTGCATCCCAGAAACTTTGAACGACAAATGCAACAAATCTTTCGTGAAATCATAGACGCTGTTTCATAGCAAGACGCAAATGATACAAAAGCCATTTTTTTTTTCTTTGGTTTAGGTTGGCCTTTAAATCCATGCTCAGCTGGTGTTCGAGACCTAAACAAGAGAATTCGTTTGAAAACAGGTCAGTATGCCAAAATCTCATGTGACTATTCATTTATCTTGATCATCTAAAACTATGCTGACTGGTTCTAGTGATGGCTTTCTCCCTGTTTACTCTACTGTTACTGGGCCAGTTTTGATACAGTTTGCAATGGGAATTATTTGCAGGATCTTATATCTTCACACATACTCATTTCCGATGGGCAAGATTGATCTGATCGGAAGGTAATTGCTACGTGCAAAGTTGAAGTTTGAACAATTAATTTGTTGTGGTTTAACTCTTACTCTTCTTACTTTGAAATACGATTTTGTTATGCTCCGAGAATGAGAGTCAGATTTAATTGATTGCCTGTACAGTCATTTCTGTAGCATTCTTTATTGTCTAATTGGCACAGAGTTCCACAACACTCATGATGATTTCGATGTCCCTAATGTGCTTAAGACAATTTCCACCGCAATAATTACAATAGGTATCTTCATTCAAGTTTGTATCATTTTGGAGGAAAAGTTCGTCGTATTAAATACTTACATGAATTATACTCATCTTCTTCATCATCTTCTTCATCATCTCATTCATCTTCTTTTTGACATCGTCTTTTTCATTTTCCTTTCTCTTCTTCATCCCTTTCATCTTACTCTTTTGCATAATTTTCTTCATTTCATCATCATCATCATCTTCATCATCATCATCATCATCATCAGTCTTTTAAGGACCGTCGTTGGACATAGACCTTCCCAAGGATTTGCCACATTTCTCTATCATGGGCGTCGCGGAGCCAGTACTTCCTGAACTTGTCTAGCTCGTCTCTCCATCTAATATTCTGCTGGCTTCGGTTGCACATGTGATCTCGGGGGATCCATGTTGTGAGTCGTGATGTCCATCGGTTGTCTGCCATTCTTGCAACACGGCCAGCTCATCACCATTTGAGATTTTTAATGGATTCTATGATGTTCCTGACTCTTGTCTTTTCTCGGATGTACTGTGCTGTCTTCTGGTCTTTCCATGTGAGGCCCAGCATTATTCTTCCATGTGCACGTTGCATGGTTCTCAATTTACGGGTATGTCCCTTCGTCTGGTTTCTATGTTTCGGCCCCATAAATGACTAATGGGAGGATGCATATGCCTTTTAATTACCTAAAAATACTACTTTTCTCCCCACCCGAAAAAAAAATTGGCTGAGAAGGTAGATGTAACCTTCGTTGTTTTTTAAAAAAACTTAATAATGAATGAGAAGTACTTAAAGAAATACTTTTGTTTTCTTTACCATTACCTGCTGTACTTGGGGTAAGGGTTAATTACTCATCAATATCCTACTCCCATCTAACTACGTCTATGATCTTCTCTTGACCCTAAAGTCTGCATAGACAGGCATCTTCATGCCATGACAATTTCCTTTCCACCTTTCTAAAATACATGTCCGGTCTCCTTGCTCAAACGAAGTCTCTTGTTCTCAGTTCCCGATGTATTTGTTTTAGATGACGACGAAGAGTAATGTATTTCCAATGATTCCATTCTATTCGAAAAGAAACTTGAAATCTTCACACTTACTCTCGACATCATGATTTTCATTATTTATATGGTGCCCTTTTTTATATATCTAGGACTATTCCTTTGGCCCAATAATATATATATATATATATATATATACATATATATATATATATATATATATATATATATATATGTATGTGTGTGTGTGTGTGTGTGTGTGTGTGTGTGTGTGTGTAATACAATGATGAGAACAATAAGAAACGAGAGAGACTCAGGAGTAAGTGTGTATGGAGACGTTGTTTATTAATTATTAAATCCATAAATGAATTAATCGGCGTGCTGAACATGCTACGGAAAATGTTTCCATCTTCTACCGCGTGTCCAGAGTGTGTATGTGTGTGTGTGTGTGTGTGTGTGTGTGTGTGTGTGTGTGTGTGTGTGTGTGTGTGTGTGTGTGTACATTTCAGTGGTTAAAAGTTTTCTGTAGAAAAAAGATTTATCATCAGATGCTTCAATTTGGAAGCACACATTAGAATCAAACCCTTCAAGGTCATCCTGATGCGTGGGACTTTGTTTTGTCTGTGGTGAAGTCTATGCGTGTCCGTGGCAAGATATGGTAGTAGCAGCTGTAGTGAGTCTTAGAGAGGCTATAAGGTATGGTTTAGTATTGGATTGTGTGAGTAGGTTTTGCAGAGTATAGATGGTTGGGAGATGTGGTAAAGGAATTTCATATGTATTATCCTTACAGATCATTGATATATATATATATAAATATATATATGTTTGCTTTTCTGTCTGTCAACACAATAGCTCTGAACGTTCTCAATGAATGATGACACCTTTAGAATGTTGGTCCGTAGGCTATATGATAAAACTGTGTGGCAGTTCCAGCTATCTCTCACAATCATTTCCCCTGCATTGTAGATATATGTCCGTCTACACATTATCTCCGGTGAATCTCAGTGAATTTCGACATACTGTAAATGATAAACAACGGGTAAAGTTGTTTTTTTTATCGAGATGTCCCTGCAATCCTATCTATGTATTTGTCAACATGTTATCTCTAGACGTTTCAAGAGAATTTAAATGACCCCTGAGTAGGCCATGGAGTAAGGAAGAATTGGTTAAATTAGGGATGGATCCAGAAAGTCTTTCTGATTGGGAGATATTCCTTCAGCTATTTCACGCATTTGAATATTTCACTCATGTCTACGGGATGTCTCGAGAAGTTCTCAATGAATTTCGAGGGCATTTTCTGGAAGGTCTGGCCATTGCCTAGGAAATGGTAGGTCAGTTTCTTGGGTGGATCTAGATATTTTCACAGTTACTTCCCTTGCATCGTATCTTTAGTGCTTTTTAGTGGCAATTGGAAAAGGTATGCAATCTCCGGGTGCTGTCTAGCTCTCTTTTTTTTTCTTTTCTTATTTCTTCGTTTATTTGATTTTTTACGTCTTCCAAAGTTTGACCTTAGGAGAGTTAGCTAATACAATCGTAATCTCAATCCCCATGACCATTTAGAACTCCCCGTAATAATTTTCATCTGTGTGATCACGCTCCCCCTCCCTGTATGAATTGATCCCCGCTTCTATTATCCACTTACTCAATCAGCAGGAAACCATCAGCAGCCGCACATTGTACCCCCGACCGATGCCACCATCATTGTCATCATCGTAATCATCATCGTAATCATTATTATCAAAAGTTTCATAAAGCGTAATGGTCGTATGACATGTCAATTTTCCCATCATGCTAAAGTGCTTTGCTTCGTACTGACACCTGACAGACCATTGTTCTCTCTCCAGACACATGATTGGAATTACGTCTTGAAATTATGACAGCTTTCATAGATTCTTCTTCTTCTTTTTTTTCTTCCTTTCTTCGTCGTCTTTTCCATCTTTCTCTCCTTCATTCATCTATTTCGTCTTTTTCTTCTCCTTCACAATCTGTTTAATTTCCTGTTCTTTCATCATCTATCCCAACCTCCCTGTTTTTCATTATCTTCCTCATTTCCCTCTTGTCCATTATCAACTATATCTTCCTCTTCGCCATTTTATACATCTTGCTTTCCAATACTTATTTCATCATCATTTGTTTCGTTATCATATTTCTCACACACCCTTCTTCTTCTTCTTCTTCTTCTTCTTCTTCCTCTTCTTCTTCTTCTTCTTCTTCTTCTTCTTCTTCTTCTCCTTCTTCTTCTTCTTCTTCTTCTTCTTCTTCTTCTTCTTCGTCTTTTTCTTCTTCTTTCCTTTCTTCTTTTCGATTTTTTCTCTTCTTCATCTGGTTTATCTTCTCCTTCTCCTTCATCTATATCATCTTCCTCTTCGTGATCATGGATTCTATTTCACTCTATTCCATAAGCTCTTTCATTTTCCTCTTCTTCGTCTTTTTCCTTTTCTCCGTCTTTTTCCTCTTATTCCTCTCTTTCATCATTCATTTCTAACTCCCACTCCTTCATCAACTTCTAAATCTTCCTCTTTTGGAGTTAGTTTCTTTACTATCTCTATACTCACATCATAATATTGTTTTCCTGAACTCATTCTTTTTTTCTTCAATCTTTCTTCTTGCATTTCCACTTTCCTCTCCACCTGATTCCTCATTCGTATCTCTATATGTGGTTTTTGTGCTTCTTCTTCCTTTTACTTCTCTTTTATTTTATTTTATTTTATTTCTTTCGTTCACTTTGTCTCGTCCCGATGTTCTTCGTTCTTTTTTTTATCGATTTCTTTTTGGCGTTGTTTGACCGATTTTGTCCTCATTCTTTTTGTTTTTTTAGTTTCTCTTCTTTCATCTCAATGTTTTTTCTTTTCATTTATTTTTCATTCCCGATCCTCCGTTTATATCTCTTTTTTCTAAATATGTTTCTATTCTTTCTTTCCTGTTCTTTATCAAAACCTCCTTTTAAATATGTCCGTGTCAACAGACATCGTATTTCTGTATGTTTTTTCTTCTTCTTCTCCCTTCCCTATTTTATTGTCTGTTGTCATCATTTCTTCTTCTTCTTCTTCTTCTTCTTCTTCTTCTTCTTCTTCTTCTTCTTCTTCTTCTTCTTTTTCTTCTTCTTTTTCTTCTTCTTCTTCTTCTTCTTCTTCTTCTTCTCCTTCTTCTTCTCCTTCTTCTTCTTTTTATTCTTCTTCTTCTTTCTTTCTGTCTGCTTCTTCCTTTTTCTTTTTCTTCTTCTTCTTCTTCTTTTTCTTCTTCTTTTTCTTCTTCTTCTTCTTCTTCTTCTTCTTCTCCTTCTTCTTCTCCTTCTTCTTCTTTTTATTCTTCTTCTTCTTTCTTTCTGTCTGCTTCTTCCTTTTTCTTTTTCTTCTTCTTCTTCTTCTTTTTCTTCTTCTTCCTCTTCTTCTTCTTCTTTCTTTCAGTCTTCTTTTTTCCTTTCTTTCTGTGTTCTTTTTCTGTCTGCTTCTTCTTTTTCTTCTTCTTCTTCTTCTTCTTCTTTTGTCTGCTTTTTTCTTTCCTTCTTTTTGTTCTTCTGCACATTTATCTTATCTTGTTACTTTACTACTGCTCTACCCACCCCCTCGCCTCTTCTCATTATCCTTTTCCTGTTGTAGTTAGATATACTCTTATGTTTCTTTCTTCTTTTTTCTTTCTTCAGTTTGTCCTTCATCTTCCTTCAGTACTTTTTTTCTTCTGCTGCATTTTCTTCTTATTCCACCACCATTTCACTTATTTTGGTTTCCTTCCCTTTCTCTCCTTCGTTTCCACTTTGCTTTGTTTACCGATTCTTTGATTATTTTTCTTCAGTTATCGAGCAAATTTTTCACTCTTTCCAAAAGACATTTTATTTACAGCGTTTTGAGGACAACGATGATCAATCGCCTCCGTTTTATTTCGTTGCCATCTTTTTTAACGTATGACTATTCGACCGTATTTTTACATCTTCTATTTTCATTCGTCTGATGCTATATTTTTCTTGGCCAATCTTTATCAAACTCAATGTGTTTCTTCCGATGATATTGCATACTATCTTTATGGGTATCTTTTTCTCGTCACAATCACTTTTCTTCATCTCTGGAAGCCTCTCTTCTTCATGGTCATGATCTGATCTTGGAAAATTTCTTTGGCGTCGTTGTAGCTTGCCTGCACTGAAGATGTTGTCTCTTTTCAACAGGCATAGTATCTTCTATTTTCTTTTCTTGTGCTTGTTCCTTTTCAATTCCATCCCAATAATGAAAATAAACGATAAAAACGAAGACACGAAATAATGATAATAATAATAATAATAATAACAACAACAACAACAATAATAATGATAATAGCAATGATAATGACAGGAGAACATACAGTAAGTGGGTCTTCAAAATTAGCACCAACTGTGTACTTTGAGAGATATAACTCAGTAGAGGCCACAGTTCATTGGAATTTATGCAATATGCAGGTCTTGAAAGATCAGATAATTGTTGGGAGCGTAAATCTGAAGCTGCATTTGAGAACGAAAATTTCAAATTACTGTTTCACTTTAATACTGTCGCTTGCACAATAATTACAGCCAGAAAACCAAATATTGTCATTATTATTATTATCCTGAAACTGAATTCTAAGGATATTAGAATCAACCAAACACAAACAAAGTTATTTTGAGTTTAGGCTGGAAGACAAAATTCCCTTACATTAAAGTAGTGGTATTCGGGAATAATAATAATAATAATAATAATAATAATAATAATAATAATAATAATAATAATCTAGTCAAAAATTGTTGCAAATGAGGGAGTAGACTGAGCAGGCAAAAAGGAAAGAAAACTACACAGGGAATTCAAAACACGGATGAGCTATCATGGATATGGCTACGCAAAGGGAACCTAAAGAGAGAAACAGAATCCCTCATCATAGCCTCCAAAAACTCATGCATTGGACAAACTATGTCAAAGCAAGGATCGAGACAACCTATGCAAACAGCAGATGCTGTCTCTGTCGAGAAAAAGACGATCTGAACCGCACAACATGTACATTTAGTATATCAACCTTAGTTTACGAGACAAGGCCCGACAGTAAAGCAACTGATATACACTGAGAAATATGCCAACGATTTGAATTCGACCATGCAATCAAATAGTATCTAAACAAACCTGAGACAGTCATGGCCACAAATAAGAGCCACAAACTTCTCTGGGACCTTGACATCCAGACCGACCACACCATCCAAACGAGACGACTTAGCCTTGTGGTAGTCGTAGAAGAAGGGGGAAGAAACCTGCCAAATAATAAACCTGGCTGTCCAACTGGTCCACGGAGTGAAAATGAAAAAAATGTGAAAACAAAGGGAAAAAACGTGACTTGGCAAGTGAGTTGAAAGAAAATGTGGAACATGTAGGTCAGGTTAGTACCAATAATAGAAGGCACAATTGGAAATGTGCCGAACACGTTTCAAAACGGTTGGAGGTGCTAGACAAGAGAAAAATGATTGAAACTATGCAGATCTCATCAGTACTGTGGTCGGCACGTATGCAGAGGGGAGTACTCAAAGTATGAGACTTGCAACCTCCAGTCGCCAGTAATGGCCTAATTGAGGGGAAGAAAGTATGCCTCAACATGAACTTCGGCAAAACAAATGTCATGTACAAAAAACAGATTGGAGACTAAGATACAACAATCGGAATTGGAGATGCAGGGTTGGAGGAAGTAAAACATAGCATCTAACTAGGTTCTTGAATCTCCACGAAGTCATCAAAAGAGGAAGAAATAGAGCAAAGAATCACACTAGGTTGGCAAGCTTTTGGCAGTGCGACTTCAAAAAATCCTACTAATTCTAAAAAGAAGGGTTTACAACCAATGTAACTTACCTTCGATCATTCAGAGAACTTAAACATGGAACCTAGTCTAAAGTTTGACCCTCAAACTCAGAACCATTCAACGTTCACATGAATGAATCATGCTCAACCTCATATGGGGAGATCACGAGACAGTACAGTATATCAGAGAAAAGACACAAGTCTGAGACGTCATAGAAACTGTGGGAATAACTGAATGGTAATGGACTGAACATGTTGCAAGAATGACGGACAACTGCTTGACATTGTGACGGACAACGTGGATCCACCAGAATTATATACAAAACTGTAGCCAACAGAAAGTAAGATGGCATAATGAGCTAGATGAATTCAGAAAGTACTAGCTCAGCAATGCAAATGATAGAAAGGTCAAACAGATTTTGAAGAGGGTTTATCTCCAACGATGGACGTTAACAGGTAGATAATGATGATAAAAGCAAAACTGGGCAAAGTCGACGAACCACAACACTTTTGTCTTTTATAAAGACGTTGGGAGGAGAGCCTGGCGAGATTTACTGCATCTCAGGCTTCCGTGATGATCACCGGGCAACTGGTGCAAAACTTCAAGCCACGGCATTGTAGCTGATTGAGAGAGTGCTGATGGGAAGGTTGAAGACTTGAAGAGACTTGCTGTCACTCAGTCTTCAACGACAACCACTAGGTGACTGGTGCAGAAATACAGATAATAATGGCAAAGAAAGAGAAAAAAGAAAGAAAAAAGAAAAAGAACACACCCTCATAGATATTGCCATTTCAGCAGATGAAAGGGTTAACCGGAAGACAGGGGAAGGGATTTGCCCCAGAAATAAAAGAAATAAATTTAAATAAAACGTTGAATATGAAAGCAAGAATTATTATTCACTAGAGTACTTATTTATGTTTTGTATAAAATTCCCCATAAATTTCAATGACCATGTATTTTATACCTACTTTGCTATGTGTCTCTCATAGCGCCAAAGTCGTTCACACCAATTTATCTGCTTCAGTCTGTTGGAGATTGACTAGTGAGTTATTCCGGTCGATTTTATTTGTTTATTCCTTCATTGTTATCTTTTTTTCTATTTTCTTTTTTTTTTTTTTTTGATTTTGTACACAGATAGCAAACAACGAATCGACCGCAAAGAAATTTGGTTGTCAGCTGGGGTATTTAGCCAGGCACCAGGCAGTAAATATTTTGATGACGGTGATTTTTAGACGTGAATAATGAAGCTGAAAGACGAAAATTTATTGTCTTCGAACGATAACAAAGAGCGTGTCGTGAAGAGAGATGGATGGAAATAAGAAAATGAAGACGTCATAGGAAAGGGCGGAGAGACAATGCGTCTTGGGACCTGAGAGTGTTATTCGATTGACTTCTCGCTAGGATGGATGGATAGATAGATAGATGGATATATTCATTCGTTCATTTATTGTCACTCACAGCTAGGCCAGTTAGAGAGTTCGGGTAAGGTAAGCTTTGGCCTGTGTTATCGAAGGTAATCTAGGGATCAAATTCCTACATAGTAAGATCGACGAAATTATCACACAAGGCTTGATCCCCGGGTGTCTACTGCACCCGATATTCACAGGCAGTCAGCTATCTAGTATGTCAAAGGAAATTTGGCCGCAACGCATGGATAGATAGGTCTGGTTAGTCACTCGGTAGAAACAGTCACATGACCAACGCTTCTTGATAGCATGCAGTTTAAGGAGTGACATATCTGAAAAAAAAAACAAATGGAAAAAGGTGATCAAGGAATGAGTTACTTCACTTGGCTTTAGTTCTATGCTGATCACAAAGTTTAAAAAGGAAAATTGAAAACAAAAGCGTGAATGTCACAGGACAAACTGAAAGACCAATCCACTTACAGAATATATCCCTATTGATCCCTCAACAAAAGTTAATAGAATTCAAAGGGTATCGTAAAAGATTTTCTAGACATAATGAGGGGGTCACTGACGACATTTCCTAACCCCCAACTCCATTTGTGTGACCTGTGCGCATGACACATACACAGATAACCAGTCAGCCAGCCGAATCTACTCAAAAACTGAGAAAATCTATGTCAGCGTTGACGATTTTGATGTTGACAGATTTGATACACGTTTTTTTTTAAGATAGATAGTAACATGCCGTCATCTAGAAAGACAGTTGTGAATAAACTGGAATCGATTGAATGTGAGAGGAAGAAGGGACAGATTGATATAGAATGGAAAATGAATACGTGATTAATGCATGTAAGAAGCCAGTGAACAATGTAGTTTTCATTTGATACAATAGCAATGCATCTTCAAACGTACGCATGTGCAGTTGCATGCATAGCCAAGTTATATATGTATATATTGCATTGGTAGTAGACCTTTCCTTTCCGAAATTAATTGAATTTTCTTGCTCCTGAAAGGTGAGATTGCTAACCTTGAGTTTCTGTTCGTTTGATTTCTTCTTTTAACGGAGATTCGTTATCCTACGTAAAGGTGACGGTCAATTCCTATTTAATTTTGCGTTTTTGATTTTGATTGGTGTGTCTCGATCCTGAACATGTTTATTTACACGGCATTTATTGTCCTGAGGCTTATGTTAAAACTTGTTTTCTTTTTTAAGAGTATTCACAAGTGTTTGGAGATCCTGATGGTACTCAACAAAAAAGTCAATTTCGTCAGCAAATCGGAGGTTACTTAGATGTTCCCCGTCTCGTCTGGAATCTTTATCAGTCTAGTTACTACGTTTCTGGAGATCATCTTGAGGTGAGCTGTGGATGAGCTGGCATCGTCTTGTCTTACCTCTTGAAATGAAGTTTCTTATTATAGCCTAATGAAGTATCTGCTGTGTCGGTCGTTATACTGTAAATCTCTGACATATATGGATTCCACTCTTTGTATGATTGCATCAATAACTGGGATTTTTTGTTTGGTCAGAGGCATTCTTGAATTTAATATGTGCTAAGCGAGTGTTGTTTTGTATTTTGCTGCTCTGAATCCAGCCCCTCCAACTTCGTTGGTACTGATGATAGTAGGCGTTAGGAAACGAATGAATACCCACTGGCTAAGAAGAATGGATTTATTATGCAAATCTAAAACGAATAAAATTGTGGCTAAATATTCATCAGCTTTCAACTTGTCAATGTGAACAATTGGGAAATAAACTATTCGTCTGAGTTTTAGGTCGTATATTAACGATACTATTTGTTAAGGATTGCTGGAACTGAACATCGGTATAGTGAGCACACCAATATACACACATACATATATGAACAATAATACATGCTCATACATATCCGTAGATTAAACATACATTCTAGCCCATGCACCCCCAAATATATGTACATACATGCAAATATACAGGTGCGCATATATGCATACTTTATTACGCACCCTTATATACAAAAACGTACATACACACACACTAACAGATTTACACACATATACCAAAGGATATGAACTTTTGCTAACGCACATAATATCACATACGCAGGTACATACACGAAAACTAAGACGTACATACAATAACACAAACAGATGGAGGCACGTGTACCCTCACGCAGGCACAGATAAACACACTAACAAAAACATATATGAGCATTAGTACACATACAGGCTTACATGCTCTCACTCACACCTTCAGTAACACACGCACTCATATACATAAACATTGAAACACGCACATGCACACACGCACATTTATACATGTATACTACTACTATATATGCACACACATATATGCATCCATATACATATGCACACATAAATGCACAGTGATATACACAGAAACATATATGTACATACGTACATGTATGCAAATACATGTACGTGCATACATACACATATCTTTTATATGTTGCTGTGAAAAAAGGAAATTCTCAGTAGGTAATCTGTTTGACCGGGAAAATGCTGAGCTAGAAATGTCATAGAAAAGATTTAACAATATCTTCGACCGACATATAACAATATATCTAAAAAGATTGTCATGAACAATAGAAGGTGTGTGTATATATATATATATATATATATATATATATATATATATATATATATATATATATATATATATATATATATGAACAGATTTGGATCGATTGGTAAAGCGATCGATAGATAGATAGATAAGGAAATTGAAAAAATAACAGAATGTTTGATACACTGAATGCTCGCTTGGCTATTGAGTGCCAACCAAAGCAATCTCGATCGTAGCCGGAAATTGCCTGCACAAACATCCAAGTCTCGCTCTCGTTTCTCATTTCTGTGATATCCTGTCCGGGTTCGATCAGACGAGATTTGCTTCTCCTTACTAAATAGTTTTCTGTTTGTTTATTTGTTTGTTTGCTCTTCCTCGTTGTTAGTTTTGTTTTGTTTTTTTTTCTTTCTTTTTCATTTTAAAAACAGGCAAACAATGTCTTTGTTATTTTTCCAAAAAGATTTTCTTATTACTTATTTCTATCTTTTTATTTAATTTTCCCTCCTTCGTCTGGGACTCCTAATCTTCTTTATTAATTTTTTTCTTTTTTTTTTCAATGTAATCTGTAGTCTGCTAGTTTGGTTTGTTTTGTCTGCTAGTGTGACCTCTGTCTCTGAATAGACATTTATTTCATCTGATAGATTTTTCCCCCTCTCAGGTACTTCTTTAAATCTCCAAGATTGCAGTGTTCTATTTTCTTACTTTACTCAAACTTCTTTTGATAAGTCCCACTCAGCGCAATTAGATCTGGTCTTGAAAATTAGAATTATCTCAAAGAACGCTTTTCTTACAGTATGGGTAAGAGCATTTAACCAAACATTCTTATGTTCAATTCAATCATAATAGTCAATAGCTTTGCCCCGACACATCGCCTTTGTATTTAGATGAATCTATAGGATTATCTTTCCCGTTACGGATACGCACTACATAATAATGAATTATTTCACCACGTATTAAAGCCCCAAATATTAGACTGTTACCCATGATAAATCGAGAGATATTGTTCGTTATTAATGAAGGTTTTTGAGTTTTCGAAGCAATGGTGTTTACAAAATGAGTTTCCTAAGTAAGATTTCAAATTAGGAAAGAATACTGCTCAAACTGCTGATAATGCAAACAAAATATATAGAAAAAAAATCAACTGTTTAACGCTGTTTCAATTGGTTTAGCTCTGGAAATAAGGATTTTAATATCAAATCTCGAGGGAGCACAAAAATGTTCTGGATGATGGTGAATTATCGGTCGTCGTTGCCAACGACATAGGCTCAACGTCTTGAGCACTTTCCAGAGACTGTCAGGCTTCAAACCCTACTTCGTAACGCCATGTTAGAGCAGTAGTAAAGTTAAGGAGTACGAAAAAAAAGTCCAGTTAAATTATACAAGACCCTCCCAGACCCTGCCCCTATCAATTGAAGACGTTTAAACTTAGACAACTGAGATATGAAGGCCTGCTGTATCTTCCATATTTAACATACATTTTTCCTACAGATTTTCATCTTCTCAAGTATTTTCATCTTCTCAAGTATTTTCATCTTCTCAAGTATTTTCATCTTCTCAAGTATTTTCATCTTCTCAAGTATTTTCATCTTCTCAAGTATTTTCATCTTCAAAGACCGCAATGAAATCTTCAATCAAAGGAGATTCATAATTCGTGCTGAACCTTTGATCACTGGAGCGAAATGAATTTATAAAGATGGCAAATTATCATAGCAAAAAACTATTGTTATTGTTTCCTATGGTACATGGACTGATTAGATATCTTACCGTATTAGATGTTCATAACACCGTTCATCTTACTATTCAAAAAAGTCAGTTTGTGTCAGTTTGTACGTAACAACCTAATGTTTTTTTATGAAAAATTGACTTATTTGCATGAGAGAATTTGTACAATCTTTTTACTTTCATCTATGGTGTGTGCAATGGTACAAAGATGAAAAGAAGGAAAAAGAAATAGTAGAAAGTTTGTTAAATTTTGGAAACCCCCTGAATTGAATAGACTCTGAAAATTTCCTTAATCTCAAGATGTGTGATGTTTCTTTTGATATCATCTCCCTAGAAAAAAAAATAACTCTTTCCAATTTCCTGAATATTCTTTAATTGTACGAATTTGATTTAATAAAAAAAGGAATCGAACGTTACTTATTCCACAGAAAGTAGATGATCAGATTCCTATTGCCATTATTAAAAAACTGCCCTCCCAACAAATTCATGTATATTAGTAAAGCAGTAATTTGGCATTATAATTAATATTAGTTTTCTGTTGCTGCGAGAAAAAATCTGATCTCTCCGGGATTAATAGATTTAAGTGTAAGAGTCCCTGGATATGAAGTATTGTCTTTCTCTCGTTGTTAAGTAAAACAAACTGATCGTTCCAGGATTAGTACATAATCTTTATATGTTTTATCAATTGCTTTTCGATTCACAAAACGCATCACACAATGTGGCAATATCCATATGTAAAAGTAGAGACCAGATGTATTTTCTTATTCTGTATACATAATCCCTACAAGTGTCCCAAATATAGTACAATTTGTACTTAAAATTTTAATAATGTTTTACATCTCAAGTAAGAAGCAAATGCATAACAACTAAACAATTGTTTCTCTGTTTTTCCCAAAGCTACTGCCCTCTTTAAGAGTATATATTCTATCAGTGACTACCGTGTAAAATCGGTCAAAAATGATAATTGAAAATTAAACATATATTCTCTGCTCCTTACCTACAGTACAATCACTCGTTTTTAAAAGCCACCTTATTTCACTCTGCCTTCCAATGACTTCACCTTACTAGCACCTGATACTGCAAACTTTTTTACAGCACATTTTTAATGCCCTTCCCAGTTCCAATGTCTCCCTCCTCCGCTTTGCCTTCAAATGCTCCCTTTTGTTGTCAAGCGCTCCAAAGGAGGCGGTAGTGCCCTCATAGAGAATAGCTGCTCTTCAACATTTTTGTCCTGGTTGCACCAAAAATTGTTCTGGTCACACCGAAAAAGAAGGTTTTATCGTTTTTTTTTTCTAATAATCTACAATTGTGCTTCAAGCTTATTGCCGAATCTAAGCGTTCATAACGTTGCATTTTTCCAATCAAAGACGATGACCTTTCTACGTTGAATTCCATCAATGCTACACAACGCCTTAGAAATATCCCCATGCAGTTCTGGTCGAGTTTTATGGTGGGTCGTAGTCGTAGCTTTCAGCAAACTCTGAATCTAACTGAGTTTGCATGAAATTCTTTGGAAAGTTCCGAATCAACCCACCTCTGCATACACTGTTTCGTCACAACCAATCCGACGGAGGGTCTTGTTGAAATCATATCATAGCGGCTGAATTGAGAGTGAATTGAGACCAAAGATTCTTCCATTGCTACTGAAATGTCGCAAACCAGGACCACTTATCTACTACTCACATTGAAGAGTCAGTTAGAAGGAAGTAATCAAGGAGTAAGAAGAGTAACTTCATGTAGCGGTCTGTTGATGTTAAAATTGTGAGCGTTTGGAAGACTAGAACATGATGTTGTAAAATCGAAAACGAAGAGGACTTGAAAAAAACAATGAGAGTTAAAAAGACGTAAAACAGTTAGAAATACTAAAATTTAGGGCAATTAGAATTAATAATACTCAAGTGTATTCCATACGGCTGATCTTCTCGGGAAGAAACTCGTTGCGAGTCCTTTTTGTATCCAGAAGGTATCAGTTTGCCTTGTTAGCAGACAGATATTTAATTAGATCCCAAGCGAGGGAGGACTGAAGAATGTAGTAACGCTGGAAAAGCACTGGCAATTACATCGATGAGACCGTGGTTGGATTGTGGAAAAGAGCTCATCATTCACCAGTTCATGCAGAGCTCCATTCTTGGAAGGATTTGGATCTTATAGAAACACAATGGCACGTTGAGTATTTGAAAACTTCTTGGTCAGTAATAAAGATCCGACCATTCTAGAAATTCCCATGGCAGCACGACAGATGTATGAGTTAATTTCCAATTTCCATCTCAAATTACTTGAGTAATAGATGGGCACAGCAAAATAACTACGCTGTCTTTACGGATGTATTTGAAGTCACTGCATAGCATTGAGACGATCTCTCAGCTCACGGGATCAACTCTAACTTTCTACCATGTAACTCAGTTCTGCTGGTCTCATAAGACTAGAAAGGGAGATAACCAGAGCTATGGAACTAATCTAACGATAAAGATTCCCCAAAGGACTTGGTATTAGATCATGAGAACAACGTGCACTTTGTACCTTGTAATTTGGTTCAGCCCGTTTTATATTACTTTTAGAAGTGATGTACAATGCCTACTAGTAACCGTATCCCTTGAGATTCCATGAAACGTAAAGCATAGAAGCTAACAGTGATTTTTCTCATCGTGCCAAAGTGGAATATTCTATGAACGTTCTTATAAATGATCTATTGAGAAAGTACTATGGAAATAAAAGATAAGTAATGAATTTAGTGTTTTAAATATTTGTCATCGAGGGGGAATGAGATAAAATCAAATTGTTTTTTGGGTTTTTTTTTTTTTGTAGGGTCGAACAGTAAAAGTGGCCTTGGAGACTATCGTACACAAACGAAGACCATCTGTTTCAGATTGGGCAATGAACCATGAGAGCGTTTGTGAAAGATGAAGGCAGTTAAGGGCGTGAGTGGTGGTGGTAGGGATATTTGCAGTCGATGTTGAAGGCAAGGGGAAGGTTACCGATCGAGGTAGCTGAAAGGGAAGAAAATATTTGGTAATGGAAGAGGCTATAGATGTATGTAGACTACAAGAAATCAGGAAAAGATTTATATGTCTGCCTTTTGAAATATTGATTCCAATTCACGAGGGAAAACCTCTACCAAGTCACTACCACTTGGGAGTGATTAGATAAACACACACACACACACACACACACACACACACACACACACACACACACACATATATATATATATATATATATATATATATATATATATATATATATGAGGTTTGTTCATGAGGAAAGTAAACTTTCAAAATAATGTGCCAATAATATGGTTTAGGGGCTCTTGACTGGGCTGTTATATAGTTATAACCTTCGCTTTCTTGGTTGAAAAAACTGCATCAAACACCAAACTATACAAGAAAAAAAACGATGGAAATGGTACATCGACTGCCGAAAGGATTATCTTGCAATGAAGTAGTTTTTGAAAAAAGGCAGTTTTCTTCTTGGAAATCACTCGTTTATATATACGTATATAAACGAAAATATCATAAGCTACATTGTAGTTTGCTGCAAAGGCCCATTTATTATTATTAAAATTGATAAGAAAATGAATACGAATAAGTGTATAGCTTCAAATGCAGAGGGATAAAGCTAGCCACATTTTTGACGATTTCATTTCCCTTTAGCCACTGGCTATAAAAGTTCTCAGTTCTGTTTGTCCATTCTAATCCCTGCCTCTCTCTCTCTCTCTCTCTCTCTCTCTCTCTCTCTCTCTCTCTCTCTCTCTCTCTCTCTCTCTTGATCTGTTATGTGTCTTTCATCTTTCTTCATCACTCAGTTCCTCCTCACTCCCGGATATACACATGGAATTTGTTGGTCATGCATCTTACAATTCATTTATGGTGACTCACATATCATAACAAACAAGCTACTTTTTCCTTTAGTTTGTGTCATTTCAGATTCTCTTCAGTTCCTGCCGTTTCATTTTAGCGCTATTTTTTTTTTTTAGCGAATATTTTGGGTATTTATATTCTTACCTTGAGAGCCGATCTTCCGTATTCCTGGGTTCATTGATTTAAAATGCCTGCCTTGCTCTTTGCAAAAGACAGATGGCTATGACTGGATGTTTACATCTGGATCAATCATGAGTTCTCATTCTCTCTAATATCAATCCTTATTCTCATCCTTATTCTCATCCTCTCTCTCTCTCTCTCTCTTTCTCTCTCTCTCTCTCTCTCTCATTCTTACTCATTCTCTCCTTATCTCTTATTCTCATTCTTTCGTTCTTTCTTCCTCTGTGATGTAATATGTTTTGCAGTAACCTGTCACACGTGGTTACTCCTTTATTTTTCGGTGACTATGCAAACATCAGTTTCCATATTTTGTACTTGTAGTACTGTTCAATAATACATGACTTCAATACTAACAATGGCACTGTCTGCAATATGTTACCTGATTTTTCAGTTTCATTGACAGTGGCGTAAAGTTATTTGCCTCCGTGTGCTGCGTAGTTCAAAAAGTCAATTATCATTTATCTCCCTTTGTAATCATAGACCCCCCCCCCCATTAACAGGAAGTCTCGTCTTTTTTCTTGTGGTTGTTTTTTTAAAATCATATTGATGTCATGTCATGCAAATATTCTTGTATTATTTATAGTGTAACAATATACTGAATATACTTCATATCAGTGACTGCATATATGCGTATTGACCATGAAATATTGTCTGTGTCTTTTTCTTTCTCGGGGATTTCGTTATCAAGAGGTGACGTTTTGTAAGAAAATATATCCTGGAGATAAATATCTTATTAGAAACTGATATGTTTCCTATCTCAATGTCAACAATATACAATCTATACTGAAGCTCCATAGACCCTGTAAACCTGTAATGTTACGCTTTTCTTTAAAGGTTCATCGAAAGAATTGCTCGAATTTTTTTTAAGTAGGCACATTTAAATTTGATCTAATGAATTTTCGGGAAACGGAAAAAAATATGTGCTGAAACTCACGTCATTTTGAAAAAATTAATTGAACTAAATAGCGAGAATTTGGAAAACTATTGGGAAAATCATTTTTTGACATTTTTGTAAAGTAACACGTACTGATCAAACAATTTTTCAAAGTATTCGAAGATATGATAAGATTATAAACAGGCATTTATTTCGAGGAATACTTTCAAACTATCAATTAAATCAGGAGTTTCCATTATCATCCTTGGTCATCATGCCTACTGACTTACAAAGGCATTTCCCAACTGTTTCCATGACGACTGCGATTGTGCTACCCTTTGATATGTGTTACCGGTCAACCTTTCAATTGCATCCCTCCATTTTGTATGCGGTCTTTTCTGACTACGTTTACCGTCCAACAGGCACAAACTGGTGAGCCTTTAGCTCTATCTGTAATCATCGATTATTGCTTAGTGAGCAACCCACCTCCATTTTTGTTACTCAATTATTTTCACTCTAATCTTCTTCCTGATGCACATCAAAGTTTTTTTCTTTCCTAGAGATATAAGTAGCATTGTCCTTTCAATGACTCTCTGTGCAATTCGAAGTTGGTACTCAGTTTATTTTGTGGACCTATATGTTTTGTATCCGTATATCAAGCAGGTATATTACATCCATTGTACACTCTACGCTCTAAGCACCTCGGCAGTGTGCTCTTTAATATGTTTTTATTCACAGCAAATGCCTCCAAGACGATCGTTATGTGTCCTTTTATCCTGGTTCTATCGACTTCCTCACCTAATTATCTGATCTGGGTAAACGTATTCGTCGACATCTCCGAGAGCCACAACCCCAAACCTCTATTCTTAGAGTCTTTGGGGGGAACTTTATCGTTTAACATTAAACTTCTCTTCGTTCCGTTTATATTCAACCGTACTTTTTTTTCCAACTTTTCACGTGTTCGCTGCAGTGTGATCAATTTTTGATATTTCGAATAAAGATGCTCATCTAGATGGCTGAAGCTCAAGGTAGACCAATTAGTTGAATAGATACATATATATGATCTGGATGTGAGGGTTACCTAGATAGATAGATAAATACATACGTACATATAACAATGACGATAACCGAGTTAGTTGTTTCAAGGTTATAGACCATAAAGAAAAGTAGGTTTTAGTAATTGTTCTTTTTAATCAAGGTGGGTTAGTCCTTAAACTGTCACGACTATAGACGGTACAGATGGTCGTTAAACTTTGGTGAACGCCAAAAAGTCACACCCATTAATGAGACTGTTTTAGAAGGAACTGGAGTATGCCAGGCGATGGCCCTTCCACAATTTGCATTTATGAGGAGATATTCTTACCTGCTGTAGGAATTAATTTATGAGTTGAGAGTAGTATATATATATATATATATATATATATATATATATATATATATATATATATATATATATATATGTATATATATATATATATATATATATATATATATATATAGGGAAAGATGTATTTATAATCATCAAGTGTAGGTTACTGTTGGAGAAAGCTTAATGTAGAAAAATCTATCGTAGATATATCACGTACGCATGTGCGGTGACACTTGCAATCCACTCACATGCTCACTCATTGAATATTGTCAAACTCTCCAGGTTGACTTCATCATTGCAACTCATCTTGAATTTAAGAAGAGATCTAGACATGGATAAGTGAACAGTGAGAGAGAAAAGGTGATTCATTTGGGTCATGTGGTGTCAACTCATATTTCTGAAATATTAGTATTTTTGTTACCATTGAATATCGGTTATGAAAAATATTTCTTTGATATAATAACAAATAAATATATTTTCTTTATTTTTCTCGTAAAAATTGCCCTGCTACTAAGGATGTCATTAAGAATTAATATGATAAAGAAAAACTGAACAGAATGAAAAAACATGAGAGTTTCAAAAAGGCAGTAGATATTTGTCCGTGATTTTGTGGCATTCACCCGACTGTGTTGTTTATAATTACAAATAAATTATGCTGTTCAGTAGAGTTTGCGTGGCTTAATGTTCATGCACTTTACGCCAGGCATTTGTAAATTTTAGTTTCGAATCCAATCGCCTGCAAAACATTTATTCTATCTGCTTTCGAGGTGGGTGGCGGTTTAACCATTAGATTGAATAGGTCTCTTCTTACTTTTGACACTTGTGATGGATTAAACATTAGGCTGAGTAGGCTTTTTACTATCTTATGTCGAACTATCACTACTGTGTTTTGACTTAATTTTCGCATGTAACAGTAATAGATTACAATGGCTAGTCAGAAAACGAGTGACGTTATGCGCAAACAACGGTGTCAGTGATGTATGCATAAACCGATGACGAATACACCCTAAATACACTTCTTAAGCCTAACCTAGGATCGATTGTTCAACTAGATTTAGCAAATCCCATCTACAGGAACTGTTAATAAAGAAGCTGAAATGAGACACGTAGTTTCGAGTCAATATTGCATGGAGATATGAATTCTGTTCCGTTTACTTTTCAACCAAGCTTGTCATAGATCCGCTCATAGGAGAAAAACGGCATGATTTTTTTCGTTTCTGTACGTAATCAAGGACTTTTTCACTTGATGAAACTATTTTTTTAGTCTCTTTTCTGAGGCAATCATCCAATAGAATTTAAATGCAGGTAAAACCGTCTTTTCGAAAAATTCGCTTTCCGCTACTTTTCCGCGGTTTGGAAAAGGCGAAAAGCGAGAATGTGTTTAGCATTGGTTTTACAGTGATAGCGAGGAAATCATTACACAAATATGTTTTCACCCTCCTACATTTGCTACAGTGGAAAAATTTTAATGATTTTTTTACGTATATACGTATGTCAGCATGGCATTATTATGAAATGCCTGCAAATATTCAACTTGGATAAACATTTGATGAAGAATAAAAAGTATTCTTTTTGAATTCTTTGATTTTTATCATTATCATTAAATTATTAAGCATGGTAGAAAACAATGTAATTCACTAATCAAGCGATAAAAAAAAATGTACATAAAGTGTTGGGTCATATAAATTAACAGCATGCAGTTTCGGGAATAAAAACTCTGAAACAAATCATTTGCTTTGAAATGTAAGATCCTTTCCCACCAATAACACAAAGCAGTTGATCGTACATGATTAAACAACCGTGGCCATCAAAGATGATGAAAAGGGTTCTATCCCTCTTTTTCCATGTGAGAGAGTTTATATGAAAATGCTGCTTAGTGTAGAGGTTCGGAAATTGTTCAGTTCTGTACATATATAAAAATAGCAAAAGATGATACTTCGCATTCGATAAGTGTAGCAACTTAGTATTTATACGTTTTTTACTCATTGCCGAAGAGTTCAAAGTCAGAATAGTTGTAATAATAATAATAATAGTGATAATAATAATAATAATAATAATAATAATAATAATAATAATAATAATAATAATAATAATAATAATAATAATAATAATAATAATAATAATAATAATAATAATAATAATAATAATAATAATAATAATAATAATAATAATAATAATAATAATAATAATAATAATAATAATAATAATAATAATAATAATAATAATAATAATAATAATAATAATAATAATTATTATTATTATTATTATTATAATAATGCCAAATAGTAGACGTTGCTGTACCTGCAGACCATAGAGTAAAAAAGAAGGAGGGTGAAAAAAGGGAAAAATACCAGGACCTAGCAAGGGAGTTAAGGAAAATGTGGAACATGAAAACCAGGGTAGTACCGGTCATAGTGGGAGCACTAGGAACTGTCCCCCAAACGCTGAGGGAGAGACTGGAGGAGATCGGGATTAGGGGGAGGATAGAGACCGTACAGACCACAGCGCTACTTGGAACTGCACAGATACTGAGGAAGGTGCTAGAGATATAAGTACTGCAACGAATAGTAGCTCTGTCATGATATGCGAAAGAGGGAGGAGACGTTAGCTGAGGACCTGAGGAGACTTATTGTCACTCAGCCTTCAGCGATAACCACTGGGCAACCGGTGTGAAACTGTAAATCGTAGAATTACTGCGACCTATGAGTACTAGGAGAGGAGGGCTGGAGACTTGAGGAGACTTGCTGTCACTCAAACTCCAGCGGTTACCACCAGGCAACTGGTGTGAGATTCCAAATAATAATAATAATATTAATGATAATAATTTTCCATGATTCGTTATCAAATAATCCATCCTTGGGTATCTAATGATAATCAAGCATGTTAGCTACGACCGGCAAACATCAGCTTGTAGGTCATTGCTATATTGTGTACGTCCAGATCTCTTTTTCCAACGATGTTATCTTTTATTTGGGTTGAAAGATTCGCAGATATATTAAGATTGAGGTGTTGGGTTTTCAACTTCGGGTTCGTTTTTCCTTTTTGAATTAATTTTTGGGTAAGAGCGCATAGTTTGAAGCAATTCGATCAAGTCCCTACCTATGTAAGATTATACCTATATAGGTATATATGTGCATATATGCGTGGGGAGTAAAAATGTTATTTATATACGTATGTATATTTAAAGAGAGAGAGAAAGAGAGAGAGATTAAACTGTGAATCATTGTATATATATATGTATATAAATATAAATATATATATATATATATATATATATATATATATATATATAATGTGTGTGTGTGTGAGTGTTTGAATGTTGTGTGGGGGGTAAAAATGTTATTTATATATGTATATGTATTTATGGAGAGAGAAAGAGAGAGAGATTAAACTGTAAATCATTGTATATATATATGTATATGTACACACACACATGTATATATATATATATATATATATATATATATATATATATATATATAATATGTGTGTGTGAGTGTGTGAGTGTTTGAATGTGCAAGTTTGTATGTGTATCTATAATTGTACGTATGTGCAAGTGTGAGTGTGTGTGTGTGTGTGTGTGTGTGTGTGTGTGTGTGTGTGTGTTTGTTAGTTCATAAGAGTATGTTTTTTTAGGCTTTTTGTATTATCATTGTGGACGGATTCTGAGTTGGTCTACCTGATGCTGAGAGTGGAGCTAGCTGTTGCTGAGTCTCCCAACCATTCATGGTCTAAGATGGACGGGTACACTTTCCGGTGCACTGTGCGTTGTTTCCTCTCTACTGTGTAATGAACCATTGTTCTGACTGGCATGTAATGCCCACCAGTGTGTTCGACTATTCATGGAGACACACAATGCTACCTAATTGAATTCACGATGAAATGCAAGAAGAAGAATAAATACATAGTCAGGGCCTGGACAAAAACTGAATAATTAGAAGAAGAAGAAGAAGAAGAAGAAGAAGAAGAAGAAGAAGAAGAAGAAGAAGAAGAAGAAGAAGAAGAAGAAGAAGAAGAAGAAGAAGAAGAAGAAGAAGAAGAAGAAGAAGAAGAAGGGAGAGGAGGAGGAGAAGAAAAAGAGGGGAGATGCAAAGAGGAGAGGGAGGAGGAAACCAAGAAGATGAAGAAAGACAATGTTAAGATAGAGGTAGACGGATGGAAGAAGAAGAAGAAGAAGAAGAAGAAGAAGAAGAAGAAGAAGAAGAAGAAGAAGAAGAAGAAGAAGACAAAATGGCAAATAGAAAAGGAAAGGGGGACCAAGAAGATGAAGAAAGAGAAAGGGGAGGGGAAGATAAACGAATGGAGCCATCAAAGATGAAGAAGAAGAAGAACAACAACAACAACAACAAAAAAACAAGAAGAAAAAGAAGAACAAGAAGAACAAGACCACGAAGAAGAAAAATGACAAGAAAATGAAGACGTCTATATTTTAATATTCATAAACTCATAAGGGATGACGTAACCAAGAAGTACTAAAACACAAAAGTAATTATATATGAAGAAGACGAAGGAAAAAAAAGAAGAAAAAAGAAGAAAAAAAAACACTGACAACAGCAACAACCAAATGAAAGTATGAAATGATTCATAATTATTATCAAAGAAGAAGAAGAAAAAGAAGAAAAAGAGGGTGTGAAAACATAATATCATTAATTATATGAAGAGCGTTAAGTAGCAGTAGTCGTAGTAGTAGTAGTAGTAGTAGCTGACGATATATCAGATTCTATAGCAAATCTAGGCGCCTTTGAATCTAAGAAATTTTTTCTGCAAGTCAAAAAAATATTTCTATTTCCAATTTTTTTTTTTTTCCTTTTTTCTTGATATTTTTTTTTTTTTTTTTCTGTTCGGTCACTCAGCTGAAATAATTCCTTTGTAGGTCAGTGCGTGCATTCTAGTATCTTTTGTATTTTTTTTTCTCTTTTGTGTATGAAAAAATATGTTTACTTTTTGTCCAGTGCGAATGTCTTCCAAGAAGGACGATTATGTATTTTACTGTTGGTTGAGGAATTAGCGTTCAAATAGGTGAAAAGATGTGATTAAAAGACTTTAACGTGAGAATAAAGAGAGGAAATGAATATTAATTCTTGTGGAAGTGCAAATAAAACAATGATAATTGAATGAGAGATGATATTTTTTTCCTAATGTTGGGTCGGTTGAGGCATCAAATTCAGCACTTCCATATTTCATATCTCACAATTCCAGAGTAATGTGTTTGACGTGGTGAAACAGTTGAAACATAAGAATCGTCACTTCCATATTTTCTACCCCAAACTTACAGAGTAATGCGTTAACGTGGTGAAACAGTTGAGACATCAAAATCAAAACTTCGATATCTCTCGATGTTTGATTTTCGGAGTAATGCCTCAACTTGGTAAAATGACGTAAGATATCAAATTTATAAAACTCTTATGCGGTTTTCGAGTCATGCATTTTTCATTGCGCGACACCAATTAAAAACTGTCTTGTTTGGATGAAACATTGTAACAAAAAATACAATTTCCTCGATTAGGATGTTGGAGGCTTTGCAGCATTGCAATGTTCTCTGGTAGCAAATACTACCAAACTGGGATGGGGAGTTCTACATAGCATGTGTTCTTCAAACCTGTAGCCTTTGAATTTAATTTGTATCACCTCTTACAATACCCCCTGTTTAGTCAGCGCCTGTGACAAGTCTGAAACAGTGCAACCTTCTTGGATTATTTGAGTGAATTTTGGTCGAGATTGTCTTTTCATAACAGAATACTCAACCAAACAGTAGAGTGCCATAACACCATACTGAGTCGGGAAAGCAGGTTTGATGACTGAATTTAATGAGCCTTTTGATGTACGTTAATCAGCAAATTTGACTAACAGTATTGGACCTTTGTATCAAACTGGATGGAGAGACGAGCAAGACAAGTTCAGAAACTACTGGCTCCGCGACGCACATGATAGAGAAGTGTGGCAAATCCTGGGGAAGGTCTATGTCCAACGACAGACGTTAAAAGACGACGACGATGATGATGATGATGATGATGATGATGATGGTGATGATGTACTATGAAGGAATATAAAGGTATGTTTTTTTTTCAGAATCCTCTGAAAATCATTTCACTATTCGAGCTTTCATCTAGGTCGGAACACCTTTTTGTATCGACAAGCGTGCCCACACACGCACATGTGCTCTCTCTCTCTCTCTCTCTCTCTCTCTCTCTCTCTCTCTCTCTCTCTCTCTCTCATACACACACACACACACATATACACAACCATGACTCACGGGAAGATATACACGCAAATATAAACAAAGACAATCGATCTTTCTAAAAACTTCTTTAGAGAAGCAGTGGTTAGCGAGCTTGTGTAGCAGACATTTGATACTAAAATGAGTTGATTAACTACATCAGGTCTGGATGTAAATATTGCCCAAATATTTGTGATTTCGTGCTTCCAACCATCTGACAATTGTTGACATCAGGTAAAAGCTGACGATATTATTTGTCATACAAATCTTCAATGCTTCTAATCTCGACATTAGTTGTTTGTGCAGAATGAAGACGTCGCACACGATTGGAAATGCAAGCAAAATTCTCAACTGGGTTAGATAAATCTATCATTTCGAATATATTCGGAATTACTGTTCCAAAACTGAAGAAAATCTGCTAAATGCGTGTCTCGCAGCCTATGTTCAATCTTATGAGTTCTTATAAGATTTTGACAGGATAAATAGCAAATTGTTCTACGTGTCAGTGTAGTAGTTGTATGCCTACAATTCGAATTTGTGGATAATTGCAGGCTTCACCCGATCATTTTTGATGGGGTTGCTTGCCTACCACTAACATTTCGGATGATTCAAAGTTCCCTAATGCGAGCGTTTTATTTTGCACGGTCAATGTGCACGTGCACCAATGCAATATTTTTCTTCCATAGAGAAAAGCCCGATGTGAGAATGGTTGCTAGAAACAGGGTTTGACAGCTTTGCAAATGGAAAACTCGGCACCTAAAGTGCAATAAGCAGAGGTGAGAAACAACTGCTCCCATATTGAGAACGAGGAGTCTATTTATAAAGATAATCCATGATGCATTTGCATCTCTCCTTCAAAATGCACGGTCGCTATTTTTAAAAAAAGGTTGGAATCTGTTGGTTGCATCTCGCAGCGTGGAAATGCTGCTTAATTTAGAATACTCAAATGAACGATTCATCTTAATTCCATTGTCGAAATCCGCGATCAGAGGCGTTCAGCACCTCACCGGCAGAGAGCAGGTGACGAACCCTCAACTTCACCATCAAATTCTCACTGACTACAACTCTCACTCTTATAATAATGCATGTCCTCATCATTCTGTAAATGCTTGTCCCCCAAAACACTCACACATGCTCACATACGCATCTATATGTGTATCACTCATGACAAACACACACACATGCGTACACATAAAATCATACATGGTCGGTATGACGATACACACATACTCACTTACTGACATACATTCTCGAGCAAACAACCCCTTATCAGCCCGTCATTAATAATAGGAAGATGTATCTGAAATTCCTGGGCTCAAGCACATTCAAAGAATCAGCAGTGTCAACTGTACTAGATTATCCTACTAAATGGTCAACTTCTTAATCCCTTCGAGTCAAAAGCTCAGACCTATTTTCGTTCTCTTTCTTCTAGTATAAGAAAACAAGCATCAAACACGTTTCTACATATTGCAATGCATGAGAAAAACTCAAAAGTTAATGACTTCCTTCATTCCATTCACCTATTAC